>QKQZ01001388.1:0-55217 GCA_003595255.1 Solenopsis fugax | reverse complement strand
CTCATAATTTCTTAGTTATAAGCATTTATGTCAAAAGTGGTGCGATTTCGGCAACCTTACCCTGTATAACAGAATTTGTGAAAAGTTTGAAACGCAAAAGAAAATGACTCGTGAAAACAATAAAAATAAAATACGCGGAATGTGTGAAATATCGTTGAAGTGGAATCATTCAATAAAGCACATATCAGAAAGATATTCTGCAAACAAACGATAGAGATACACGATGACTCAATTATCGGCGCCGGTAATATACTTGATAATTGTGTAACTATTAGTATTAACGCGTGCGCAGGCATTGATCGATTCCACTTATCTTTCCGTGACCGAAAGAAACGGCATGATGAATAAATTTGCATTTGCATGACCGTAGGAAATTAATTGATGTGTCTGGGAACGGCGGGTTGGCCAAACTCCGATACTATACAGCACCATGGCACATCGCTGGCATCAATAATAACTCGTAGCCGTTATTAATCGAACGCGCAAGAAACGCGAGATGAGGTACGAGCGAGGCGCGGTTTCCGTGTACGCGAGTGGAGCGTGACGGCGCATAATTGCGAAACGTTAATCGGTTAATTAATAAGTAAATATCTACGGGGCGCAACGGCCGTTAATAATAGACGAGGGACGCGTCGCGTAAACGATACACGGATGATTAATAATAACGTAATCTCGCGCTCGCTCGCCCGTTCGATGCGCTTAATAGCGCTGTCGTTGGCACGCAAACCAAATCGCGGGAGCATTCGGCACCGGCGGGGCTATGTCAGGAATTGTAATCCGTTTTCGCAGGAATCTCTCTCTCACTCTCTCTTCTATATTTCCGTCCCGCGCGTCCGGATTACCCGCGCATCGGAGATGCCGCCCGGACGACGTAATCCAAGGCGCGACGAATCCCTTCCCGGTTTATCCAAAATTCGCATTGCAACGCCCGCGCCGTGGCGTGTCGCAGATATTAATGGCGACTTAAAAAATCGCGGGAATCGTTTTGGCATGACAATTTCAAGAATCGTGAATTTCGTATTATCATTACTTCGCCAGAGTTTGATTTAAAGTATTATAGTATTACGTATTGTATTTTCACGCAGTTCTATTGAATCCAACTTTTTTTTACAACATACAAAATAATATTCTTGGGATACAATTGTTTATGATTTTGCAAAATCAGACAATTTTTTATTATAAATCCCGACAGAGAAAAGCATATACCGCATCTTTATTTTAAATTAGGATTTGCTTAAGAACTATTTTAATACTTTAACTTAATACTACTTTAATTTAATTCAGATTATTACTTTGTAGCAATCTACAGCGAATTATTACAATGTAATATAATTACAATCAATTTTTCAGAGAAATAAGAGAAAGAATGACCTATATCAAGTCATCAATAAAACTCTGCTGATTGGACAGAATTGATGTTGACAGGACAATTGCTCTCATTTCTTCGAAACAGTGAAAGTAATTTCAATCAATTCTTCTAAAAAACGTAATTAAAGAAGAAGTGTTATTAATGATGATCGATAGATACCTCGATATATTCCTGTAATCGTAATCGATGATAGCAGAAAGAGTCTTATCTTTTCTTTCTTCTAGAATAGAAAACTAGATTTTTAATTTGCTGACAACGTTAAATAAGTCAAAGTAGAACTTTATAATATTTACTGTCTCTGGAAAAGGCAACTTGAACGAAATGACCAGTTTTCAAATAACCAGAACAAACCATCTTACGACACATGACACGAATTCCAGAACTGTCCCAGAGATTGAGAATTATCCCAGAATGCAAGAACGATCTCTCGCTCGTCCGTGTCCCAGACGGTCCCGGGGGGTGGCGACAATATTCCCGGTACCAAGGCTGGTTTTAACCCCTGGCTTCAGGGGACGCTCACCAGGTGGCGATATCTCTCGGAGCGGAGGATCATAATGGCCGCCAAGGCCATCATGCTCCGCCTCTGGTGTACGCCAAGCACCGCCCAGATGGTTTCCCCGGTAACCATCCAGACCGGCCATTTTGCCATTGCGACCTACCACAACCTTCTCCTACGACCATGGACGGATGGTCTCCCTCCACCGATTCTGATCCCCTTCCAGTTCTAAGCGTCATTCTTTCCCTCTCTCGTCCCTTTTCGTGTCCCCACTACCAGACAGCTCACAGTGTGGTACCAGACTCGCGCTTGTTCCAGACGGAGATTAGGAACTGGGCGGCTTCGTTCCACTAATCATCGTCTGCTAGACATGATGCCCGATAATTAACTATAATAATAATAATAATAACAGAGGGGAGAGAGAGAGAGAGAGAGAGAGACGCTCTCACTCACACACATGAAAGAAACTTAAAATAACTTAAAGATTCTGATTATCAAAGAAAATATCTTTGATTAAAGACAAGACCTAACTTAATTTATCTTTAATTAAAATAACTGTCAAAATTATATATCTTGATTGATGAATTATATATCTTGAAATAGACAAAGCCAATTCTGTTTTTTAACGAAAATGTTCACGGTCAATAATTAATATGAAAATTGTGTAGATAATATAAGATTTTGATTCATTTAAAAACTATGTAAATAATATGTTAAGAGATACATATACATTATAAATATAACAATATAATTATAATTATCCGCGATAATATTTTGCAACATATATATACGTAAAGAGTTAACGATACGTATAAAAATAAACAAACGTACACGAGACAAGTTGCGACGATGAAAATGTTTTATTATTTCTTGTTATATCGAAACTTGAATAGGAGAAAGAAGGAGGTGAGGCAGAATTTTATTACATACTACGCGATATGAAATCCTCTAAGAGAACTCAGCAAGAAATACCAAGAAAATATACGACACGTACTTGTAAAGAAAAGAAACAGATGTTAACCTACGATAACTGGCCAAGATAGAAACAAATGTAAATCAGAAATTGCCAATTGTCTTTTTTTCATAAATTTTGTTTTCTCGCGAGAAAAATAAAATTTTTTATTAATTGCAACAATTATTGCAGAAGAATTATTATTGAAAAGACGGAAAATTCTTGGAACACGCCGTATCTTTAAACATTTTCGTTGTATTTATTATCACAATATATTGTTAACTTTTTTAAAATTACAAAATTGAACATTTGGAACTTTTGAATTAAGTTGTATAAAGTTTATTTTCGAAAGAGCTATATCGTGTCAATTAATACCACTTTTTCACTTATTGATCGCTTCGAAGAAAAGAAATACACTTTGTTTTGACATTTATTAACAGATTTTGATGAGAAGTATATACGTAAAGTATAAATGAAATCATCATTAGTATTCAGTTATCATGCTAAAATTAGAACACTCAATTAGATGTCGAGCTCCGGTTAATTTTGCTAATGTCACAAAATCGTATTCATAGATATCGCATTTAGAAAATCAGTACAAACAAGACAGTTCCTAACGTATGATCAAATATAATTTCGTTATTATATTATATTTTATTATATTAAAACATGCTCGATAGTAACAATGTTTGTAATTTATCAAAGATATATCAATTCTAAAATCCTTTCATTACTCTTCACGTTACTTGTTTTAAAAAAACATTACGAATAGTGTGTTTAATATTAATATCATCCCATGGGACTTTACCCGATAGAGCAGGAAGGAGGTTTTAATTAAAAGAGCCGTTTCGCGGCTTTTTCTTGAAAGGTTTATAGGTCTACGGGGATGACGCGCGACCTTGTTCACAGCGACATCGATTTTTCCATTTTGGCCTCGTTGGCCGCGAGCGAGAGCGGAATATGCGAATGCCAACTATCAAAGCGAGGGTTTTAACACAGAAGAGAGAGAGAGAGAGAGAGAGAGAGAGAGAGAGAGAGAGAGAAAGAGAGCACGGCACGTCAATATCCTGTCAAGCGCCGTGCGCGTGCACATATCGATACGGCCGGCCGGCTTCCTGTTATTTCGCCGGCCTTGTTCGCCGGTCGTAACAACGCGCCGCGCTGATCCAATATTCGATCCGCGGGGGACGCGATGACGTAAGTCGCGTCTCTCGTTTCTACACACACACACACACACATACACCCTCGACCTGCTCTCCCCGTGCCTGTCGCGAAACGCGATTTCCCTTCTCGCTGCGCGAGAGAACTCGCAGTGGAAACGGCGCGCGCCTTGTCAGAAGCGCGTGAGGCGAACTTTCCCTCGGCTGTCGCATCCTGTCAGGCCGAAACGACGGTTTCGGGCGAACTCGCACGCAGCTCCGCTGCTGTCGATCAATCCTGACGGAGAACGTGAGTGATCGCATCGGGTTAAAGACTCTTTGAATACTCGTTAAAATTTATTTTATTACGCTGTTGACCCTCAAGTACCGAGGTTGGTCCGTGGGACCACGCGAGAAGAATTTTATTCCATTTTTTTNTTTTTTTTTTTTTTTTTTTAATCGGTGTCCCAAGGACCAACCTCAGTAAAAGTGACACTATTTTTTATCTCAGTACTTAAGGATTAAACTCGTGATCCGGCCAACTGCAGCTCAGTGAGTCCATTCTCAGACACTTAATTAGAATTTTATATCCTTGTATTTCTACAAGGATAGAAATAATTTCCTCGTTCTTTTTAATTTAGCATAATTTAACTATGATCTTATACGAAAGAGTATCTTATCAATAATTATTTCTTTACCATTCGAGCAATTTAATGTCATTATTCAATAATGATATAAATACACTGAGAGAAAAAATTACTAAATTTTAATAAACATCTGTTTGAATACTTGCAATGAAATATTTACTAAATATAAATAAATATTTATTTAGTGCAAAACCTACTAATTTAATTTAACTATCACTTTTTATTGAGCAAACATTTATGTAAGTAAATATTTCATTGCAAGTATTCAAACAAATATTTATTAAAATTTAATACTTTTTCTTTCAGTGTATGAAAAGAAATATTCGCTTGACTCTCTAGAAAAATATGTAATTCCTTGAAAAATTAAAATAAGAAATGTATAGGTGACTTGACCTGCAATATCGATCTGTACGATAATTCAACGATAAGTTACCACACGGTCTGTGAGCGCTTTTACACCCTTATAATGAAACTTGTCGCGAATCATTGGGGATAACGATATTTATATTCTTAACTTTTTATTCCGTTTTGTGTGTCACAATGATCGAAAGCAGAAAATAACATTTCTTTGCTCGATGGTAGCCATATTTATGGAAGTGCGACTTTCCTCATTCGAGCGCTCTGTGCAGGAAATGTAAATAAAAAATATATAAATTTCTTTCCTTCTTTATTTCCCCTTTTTCCGCATCGATTCGCCTCGTTGATTATCCCAGGTCTATTTTTGCAACGCTTTCTGTAGCCTTATCGTTAAACACTAAATTGGAGGACACGTCAGTCAAAAACTGACTAGCTGTCCGCTCTGCCGGCTCTTAATGTCGAGTTGTTATGCCACTTCCCTCGCACGTAAGCGTATTCCGGCGCTTACGAATAGTCAACGACTGTGACGTCATGAATACAATAAAGGAGAAACCGCAACTACACCAATGGAATAGAAACCACAGTTGCTTTCCAAATCGGCTTTCCAAAAGTCGCAATCGTACGCAGCGAAACGAAGAAGTCAATTTAAATTACTAATCAAGAAGTTTCAATTTAAATAATTATAGATTAGGAGGGGAAAGCCCGGCAGAGAGAGGAAAGTTACGTGTCGTTTTTTGGGCAAAGTATCGATTATCGGAAAAATTTGTACTGCAATAATTAAGAAAACGTCAATTACATATAGTTACGACATTTTTCCATTGAAAACGTAAATTAAATTGCCAATAAAGAAGTCGCCAGTTCGTCGATGTAAATTACATGTAAACAACGTCCAACGTTCTTCCTTTCCGCGATTTCGCGATAATTAATACATGTGATTATCGAACACCATGACGAGACTTTTAAATCACCGCGAGAGATCGAGCAGTTTTTAACAGAAACAATTATATTACTGCGGGGATTGCACGAATACCGCGGATGCAGCCGGATGGTCTTTCAATCAATTTGTTTCGAATGGTAATGAAAATAATTCGATAATTCAATTAACGTGCATAGATAGTAAAACGCCGCGTAACAAGGTTATTAAAACGAACGACGGGCCTTCATCCGTTTAAAATAACGTGTGCCCCCGGAGTGCGAGTCGAATCAACAAGTGGAACAAAAAATTTTTCCAACGTGCGTGAAACGATGCACCTGTTTACACATTGTGTTGTAAGTAAACACAAACCCTCGTCGGCGCGGCGTGACAAATGTGAATTGCTCGGCAATGATTTCGGCAAAGAACACACGAAATAACGGAGAGTTGAAAATGTAGAACGTTTGCAATAATCTCTCGGAAATACGAATCGCCAAAGCTTCATGATAAAAGGAAAGCGTGAAATTACCACAAGGAATTTATAAACGCCTAATCAAAAGGTAGAAATAAGGATTGCCTCTTTGATTAGGAGAAAAAAAATTGATTTCGTCAGAGGCAATGATTTCCGACCAATTCAATTTGAATTGATCGCATGATTGTTGTCTCGCATTTTTCTCGAGACAATAAACGCGCTGTACATACCTTTTTGCGCTCCTCGCGTCTCTCAGACTGAAAGCATCGCGGCCGCGTTGCATTGCGAATGCACGAGAGACAAACGAGAGGCGACGAGTTCGCGGGAGTCCGCGTTCTCATCGGGTCGCACAGGCTCTTTCTTCATTTCACGCCGCCGGCACTGACAGTTATTCAGCAGCAGCGTTGTGTGCCGGTGGAACCCGTTACCGTCCCGAATCTCTCGCCGCGTCATTAGTTTTGCTCTTATTCATTCCGCGCGCGCAGCCGGGAGTAGGGGCTCGCGAATGCACGAACGAATGCGCGATTTCGCGAGCGATGATGCGCGCAATGCAACTCGCATTCGGCAGCGTCTTGGCACTCCTTATCGTTTTGACGATTTGCACGACAATTTGATTTATGACGATCAAGGCGAGTGCCATCGAAATATTCCAAGTTTTTACTGATTTTTACCGACTCAACTTATGATTTCACTAAACTCTTAACGCGCGTGCAAATAACGATTTACCTATTAGCGATGTACACTGAGGGAAAATTTTTAATAAATATTTATTCAAATAGTACTAATGAAATATTTACTAAATATAAATATATGTATATTTATTTAACACAAGAACCATTAATTAAATTTAAGTATCATTTTTTCTTATAGAAAATATTAATGTACCGTAAATAAATATTTCATTAGTACTATTCGAATAAATATGTATTTGTCAAAATTTAGGAGAGTTTTTCTTTCAATGTAGAATCAAATCGAAACAAAATTTATTTTTGAAATTAGAGATATTCGACCGATAATGTATAAATACAAATTGAACAAGAATGTCTTCTACGATCGTAGCTAGATCTTCGTGCTTTGTATTTACTTGTGTGATTTTATATACCTTTTTCAATGAATTTGAAAAAGATATATAAAATCACATAAGTAAATATAAAGCACGAAGATCTAGCTATGACCGTAGAAGGCATTCTTGTTCAATATTTATTTTTGAGATTTATATAAAATGTAACTTTAAAAAAAAAAAAACAGTTTGTACTAGTCTCTTATCATCCTATCCAGCTTATTGTTCTCCAAAATATACTTTCTAACGTTTCAACAAGTAACATTCAGCTTTGTATTTCCAGTCCATTATAGGTCGATATCCACTGTAATAAACGGTTTCGCAATAATCGAGATATTTATTGCGTACAGTATCGAGCATACGAGATATATTGCCAACGACATCGATTATAATTTACGGAGCAGAATGCAACTACGCACGTCGAAATGACGATAACAGAAGAATGCTTTCAGCGCGGCATATACACACGTCGGGATATTTACACAAAAATCTCCGTCATTTTACCGGGAACAAAGGCAGCGTTCGTTCTGTGCGAGTCCAAAGTGGAGTCTCGGCGACGCGGAGCGGAGATATATCCCGTCGCACGGCGAGATTTCGTTTTCGTCGGGGCGAAAGGAGAAGGAAAAAAAAAAGGGGGGAAAAAGAAAGCAGTGGGAAGGGCGCGAGCTATATTATCTGTGATAAAGGGTAACGCGGGAAACGCGCGGGAACGCGATCGGATAAAAAGGGCGGTCTCTCGTTGTTGCGTGCTTGCACGCGAAACTCACACGAGTCGTCATCGTCGATGAAGAGCCCGCGCGAAGTGCATCGAGTGCGGGCGCGCGTGTGCATCCGAGAGAGGCACGCACGTCCGTACGTGACACACGCATGTACGGACGAGTGCGTTCTTGAAATACGAGCTCTATTTCCCCGGGAATTACGTGTAGATGAGAGAGGAGTGAGTTACGCGAAAAAGGAGTAGAGGGAACGATAAAGAGGGAAGGAGAGTGAAAGAGGGTGGGACAGAGAAAAAAAGAGGAAGGGAAAAGTGCGTTCTCTGTGTAAAAGAATTTTTTTTCACTTCTCTCATCCTTGCTCAACATTCTTCTCTTTCCGCACTTCGAGCTTTCTCACAGTCCTTTGCCTGTCCGCTACCTTTTACGTTGCTGTATGTTCCGTTCCTTGCACAATACGCAAAGACAGCAAAGGTGGTTATTATTCATAAAATGTTACTTTTCAAATTTTATATTTTCTTATTATTAAACAGTTATTAATATGGAAAATGCATTTGTATATGTATTCATGTATTTTGAATCTGTTATTCTATGTGACCTACGGTCAGAATTAAATCTGGAGAATATTCATTTTCCCTTGCTCTTATACCACAGAATAATAAATCTCGAGCATTTTTTTTTCTTTCTCTCTCTCTCTCTTTAATTCATCGGCCTCTCTGCCTTTCCGCGTGGACTTTTTTTGATGCCGGTGCTCACGTATTTTTGCGAAAATAGGCCGCGAGAAGAGAAGCTGCTGAGTGCATGGAGAGTAGTTGCATTGGTGAGTGCAGTGTGCATGGTTCCGTGAGAGTCAATGAGCAAGGGGGAAAGAGAGAAGGAGAGAGGCGCCGAGAAATGAAGGTAGCGAGGACGAGAACGGCGGCGCAACGCTAGCTAGTGATGGTGACCTCTTTCTGGACCTGCCCGTCAGTAGTAAGTAGTTGCGCGTTAGAATGCTCGAAGAAGCGAGCGCAGCAAATGCTGCAAAGAGCTTATTTCTTTCTCCGCGCGCTTTTAGGCATCCCATGTTGCGTGATGCATCCGAGATTGCGATTGCTGGAATTCGATGGATGCAAAACGAAAAAGTGTAACGCGATAACTATTCGCAAATTATTCTATAAAGAAATGGATCGAATCCCGATTTGGATAATTTATAAATAATCTTGGAATTCAGAATATAATTCTATTTGTAATTTTATGCGCCAAAGTATATGATAAATATTTGAAGAATCGAAAAATACATGTAGAAAAAATAAAATACGTATTAAAATAATTATATATGTATAGTGGATTCTATTTACATTAAATTATAAATAGAATTCTATCCTGAAATCTGACACGAATAGATTGTTTATAACACGAGCTTAATCTCAAAATAATTAAAAGTAGAGCAACGCGAAATGTTATCGTCATGCAATAATATAATTTACTTTTTAACTAACTAGATTTATTACTTCTAATCTTTTCTCTATAAAAAATATTTAATTAAATGACCAATCTAAAAGTAGTTTGTACGAGATTCAGTTTGGTCGTTAATCAATATGTATTTTGATTATTTTTATCTTTTTTATATCAAATGACGCAATATAGATCACTTACTACACTGATAAGAATAAAACTAGGTCAAAATTTAAAAAATCTCCTTTTGTTTGAGAAAAATATATGGGAAGGAATACATTCCACGCGCAGCAGCGTATGCCTTTGTTTCCCGATCTCTGTACAGATCTTTAAAACGTGGAATTATAGTGAATGGAGGTCATGCAAAATAACCGTTATATTAAAAAAAAAAACGTCCGAACTATTTACCACATTGCGCACGTCGTGCGTATTATGATTAAAAAACTTTAGAATAATATAATACAATAAAAATATGTAATAAAAATATTGTGTTTGTAAATTGTTCCTCTTCGGAACATTTTCACACAAAACTTTTGTCCGCATACAAAAATATAAAAAAGCACGGTGGCTCGGTATTAGAAAAAAATATTTTAAAAATACAACAAAAGGGAAAACTACATAATTTTCCCCAAAACTCGGTCATCCGCGGTTACGAAGTCTGAATGTATTTTTGCGGCACAGTGGAGCGCTTCGGAAAATCGCTTTGTACATGAATTCGCGTGGAAACAATAGTTCGTCACCCAATGGGATATCACCCTCCTCCGTCCCGTCCAACCCTCCCGTCTATCTCGATACCCATCCAGGTCGAACTTCTAGTTGTACTTCTATAGTGCTTTTCCGCCTGTCGGTACTTCTCGGTGTCACACGCGGTTCTCTGTCATCTCTCTCTTTCTCTCTCTCTCTTTCTCTCTCTCTCTCTCGCCTGTCAACACACGTACCTATTGTCAGCGCAATTGTGGACTTCATCGTGTGTGCTTGTCGGCGTTTACGTCTCGTATGATTCGTCGACGAGAGAGGGAGAAAGAGAGAGAAATGTGTTTGGAGAGAAAGAGAGAAGAATAAGGAAGGACGTAAAGGAAAGGAATAGGCCGCGCGACGACGAGGGAAGGGGTGCCCTCTTTTCCGTCTGCGTACGTATGACGGCGTGTGCCCGTGTGTACGCGGGGATACCACCACCGGAAGTTGGAGGCCACCGCCTGACCTTGCGTCGGTCGGTCGGTCGGTCGGTTTCAACTCTGGCGAGCAGCCCCGTTCAAACACTCGATTATATATCGGGTGTCTCGCGAGTATCGCACCAATGCGAGCCGATGCATTCCACGAATTCGTCAGACACGTCATTCAGAGCATTTATAGAAAATTTTTGAAGATTCTAATGCCTATTTTCACCAATGTAGATTAATTGTGATCTCAGTTTAACTTACTCTTTATCTTTTTTCAATTCTTAAAACTAAAGAAAGATAAGAGTAAGTTAAACTGAGATCAAAGTTAATCTGCGTAGGTGGAAATAGGCATAAATCGGTTACGATGTATGAAAAAATTGTATAGAAGTGTATCGGGAAAAATGACAAACAATTAGTACATATGATATCAGTAGTATTATTTAATAGGTAAATAATACTGTAATTTTGAATAATTAACAGAAACATAAATTATAATTATTAATTGTTGTAAATAAGATCAATATTTCAGCAAATAAATTACTTTTTGTTGAAGCGGCTATCATTTTCATTACTTTATTAGAGATAAATGTCAGAAAGATTAAATAAACATATGCACATTCATCGTGATTAATATTATTAGTTATTTATGCAATGCATATTTCACACAGATGACGGTCTAGATTCGCAGAATATGCATCTATCGATTGGATAGAAGACAAAATATCTTCACAACTGACGAAATTGCAGCCTTTAATACAGCTGTGCAAGTATTGATCGTATCTGGTATATTTTTCAAACTCTGTGTTACATTTCGAGAATATTTCGGGAATTTCGCGCTAGCAACAGTCTGTCACAGTGATTCGGAATATCTGACGCGGTTTTAAAACCGATATGCATTCCGACGGAGAGAAGCAGGTCGTTCTACTTGGAGAAATATTGATCGACAGTGCAATTTCGATCGTTATATACTTGGACACTCGTGACGCGGACGGGCGAAAAGTTGGTCGCTGTGTAAGATCGGATATGGACCCCTTTAACAGGCTGGAACCGTAATATAGGGCATTCAAGCCGATAGCACAATATTTCCTTTCTCCCCAGGGACGATCGGATTTTCCCCGCCACGCAAGAAAAGACGAAAAAAGAATATTTCACCGTAACAATTAGAGAGAGAGAGAGCCATCTAAATTAAACTAATCTATCAAGGAACTTATCGCAGCAGC
The DNA here is from genome assembly GCA_003595255.1 of Solenopsis fugax. Taxonomy (NCBI): domain Eukaryota; kingdom Metazoa; phylum Arthropoda; class Insecta; order Hymenoptera; family Formicidae; genus Solenopsis; species Solenopsis fugax. The sequence goes on along the minus strand of QKQZ01001388.1, from coordinate 43,282 downwards.
GAAAGTCTTTTTCATTTTACTTTTCGTTACATTTTCTTCATCGGATATATATTTATATTATCATTCAAAATATTTTAACACGATTTAAAGAGACAAAGAGGCGATTTATATACGCATAAATATCTGATACACTGCAGAAATCCGAAAATCGGACTAAATAAATTTACGTCAATCTTGGCTCACGAAATTTTCAAGTATTTCCCGTTTTATCACTATCATATTAAATATCATACATTGCCAGTGACACAGAACCTTGAATTTTTATCGAATATATATCAAATTTTTGTAGATATTCCTAAATTATAATTGCAATAGTCATTGCAAATAATATTAGACATATTCCAGTGCTTATAACTGTATATTATACTATACTAGAACAAGTATACATTATTAACTTAGCAAAGTTAATATTTAATTTATTATCAATTTAAATATAATCCGATTATATCCGTTCTAGATATTTAAAGACACACAAGACAGTTTTAGTTTAGAAAGCACAGTATATTTTCGTCTTGACTTAATTGTTTCTGCGTCGAAAAAAGATCAAATTAAATTCATCACTCTACTATTTGTACTTATACATATATAAAGTGTTGCATAATTTGCAAATCAAAATGCTATAACAAAAAAATTCTCAAAAAATTATGTAAAATAATTATTTGTAGATTTTTGTTTCAAAAAGTAGTTGAGACATAAGGGCTTAAAACTGTTAATCAGAGATTAACTTTAAATAATCGCCTGTCACATGTACTACTACCAGCTCGCGTTTATCTATAATAATATATCAGTAATGCGCAACCTTTTTTAAACTGAGAGCCATTTTCAGAAATAGGCAGTCTTGCGGGCCGCATAAACACATACACTGAGAGAAATGTTTTGTAAAATCAACCAAAGTTTGGTTGATTAGTGATCAAATGAATTTTATAGTGATAGTTACTAAATATATAGTTGTTTTGACCAAACAATTTGTAATCTTAACGAAATAATTATTTTCGTACAACAAATTACAAAAAGTTTTTGGTTTTTTTGTTAAATGTAACAAAGTTTTTGGTACCGGTAATTATAAAATTCATTTGATCGCTATACTACCAAACGATTTCTCTCAGTGTAAGCATGTATGGATGGGTGTATGTGCGAATGTATTATGAATATATGTGTGTGTATAGTTAACATAATCAAAAAACAATGCATGCATTTTTCGAGATGCTCCTCAAGTTTGAAACAATTGCTTGAGAGCTACTCAATAAGGCTACTTGTGTACGTATATGCGTAATATTTTAAAAAATGAATAAAAACAAAAATACACGAATTATTTTCAAAATGACCAAGACGTACAAATCGCATTGTGCTATTTTTATAATTTGCGTAAAATAGAAAATATTTGCAAATTGAAATATTTGTTGAAAATATTTGTTGTTGAAAATATTTGTTTTCTGTTTTTCGACTATAAATCGGCGGGCCATATGAGGCTCGCAGACCGTGGATTGCGCATCATTGATATATACAAAAGCAATTGTGGATTACTGATTATACTCGCCACAAGGATACCACACTGAGAGAAATGTTTGGTAAAATCAACTAAAGTTTGGTTGAATAGTGGTCAAATGAATGTTATAATGATAGTTACTAAATATATAGTTGTTTTGACCAAACAATTTGTAGTTTATTAACCAAATAATTATTTTCATACAACAAATTACAAAAAGGTTTGTTAACTAAGTTTTTGGTACCAGTAACTATAAAATTCATTTGATCACTATTCTACCAAACGATTTCTCTCAGTGCAATAGTGATACCAAGGTTATAGACACCAAGGTTCNAAAAAAAATAGAACGTTGTGCCATTCCCACGTTACATATATACGACGGACGTCGATTCGAAATATATCGCATCGAGCCGTAAATAAATAAGCGCTTGCGGAAAGTAGGCTTTGGGGAGCAATCGATAACCGCACACACGTATACTCGCGCCACATTTGAATACATAGGGCGTCACCGGACTCTATACCAGATTTCCCGGCGATAGTCCTGTGCACACATGTACGTATGCACGCACGCATACCTATTCTCATACAACAAAGTCGAAACTGGCGATGTTGCACGGCCCCGTTGCGCGAAGAAGGACGTAAGGGCGGCACGGCGCGGCGCCTTGAATAAATCACTCGAGAAAACACAAGGCGTCTCGGTGCAAACGAAGAGATCGCTACGTAACGCTGGATCAGAAGAGCGCTGAGCGAGTGATGCAAGACGCAACTGTTATGCAAATCATGTAAATTGCACTTCCTCTCAAAGTCTTCATCAAACGACAGCGAATATTGTCAGAGGAATCATACTTTGCGACTTCGTAATCTACTTCGCGAATGACTCGATTTTCGATAGAGTTCTCAACGGATTTGATAATGCAAAATGACAATGTACATTGTCGATGTAGATTTTAGCTCGTTTCATGATAAAATTATTTCATTGTATTATAATCCGTTTCAATGTGAGAGGAATATCGTAAATGGACAGATATCCGTAAAAACAGTTTAAAAAATTAAAAGTAAATGAATAAACCGATGTGAAATATATATCACCAATTCTGCGATACCTTCATTCGTAAAAATTTTAACAATTTTTATACGCATGCATTAATAATATTTCCGTTTCTCGTTCTCTATCTTTTTATATATACACAGTATACAGAAGATTATATATATATATCGTATATGCATTTATTTATAATATAATCCTTGTCTGGCTTAGGATTACGGTTTGTTATATTGTAATCCCTTGTATATGTTATGTGTGCATAAATACATATATAATATATGTAAATGTTCTATTGTATTAAAGATTTTATCCATTTTCATTCGCTTTTTTCCATTAAAAGATGCGTATTGAATAGAGCGAGTCCATTAGCAGGATTGTAAATATTGCGTTATCTTCATTTTTCTACGCATCCGTACTTAACACATTAATAATCGTAAGGGAGAGATAACAGTTATTTTCAACGTGACGGCACGCGTAGGGAGCAAACACGTAAACACGCAGGCTAGAACAACATGTAGGTGGTACGCGCAATCGACCTGTCAGCTATAATTAAAGGCATTTTCATTAAATTCGCAACGGCGGGATGAAACAACTAGAACTGCCAGACCGCTCAAAGGGGCGGCGCGTGAGGTCTCAACTGTCTTACTAACTTAACCCCGAAAGATTTATATCGAGACTTCCGTTGTAATACTGCAAAAGCCTTCTTTATACCCTGCAAAGTTGGCCCCTATCACTAAAATTAATTTAATGGCCCAAGATTATAATCTATTTCACAAAAAACTTTTATATTAGCATATTAATCCTTAACGCCCAATTACGGATATTCCGTGTCTGATTTCTATCCACGGGAGTTTCTCGAAATTTCAAAGGTAATTAAATTATATGACATTATATATATTTTTTAAATGGAGTACAACCATTTCTTCTAAAAACTTGAAAATATGTTCACAAATTTTTAGAGAAATTTTAAACTACTCTTGATAGATGAAAAAAATCAAACACGAGTTTCTATGATTCATCAATACACATTTAATCAATATAGTATAAGAATTTCTTATTGTTGGATATTTTTATACATTCAAAAATTGTAATCAGCATTAACAGTTGAATACATATTCTTTTTCATTTACACTGAGAGAAATGTTTTGTAAAATCAATCAAAGTTTGATTGATTAGTGATCAAATGAATTTTATAGTGATAGTTACTAAATATATAATTGTTTTGACCAAACAATTTGTAATCTTAACCAAATAATTATTTTCATACAACAAATTACAAAAAGTTTTTGGTTTTTTTGTTAAATGTAACAAAGTTTTTGGTACCAGTAACTGTAAAATTCATTTGATCACTATACTACCAAACGATTTCTCTCAGTGTACCAAACTATCGTTAATTACTGAGTAGCACTGTTTATCATCTTAACTTTCAAAGACTAACGTGAGCATTCTCGGTTTCCTCGCGCGCGTACATTTGCCTGCACACACAGTTGTCAAATAAACAAAAACTAATCCAGCAGTCGAAAACATAAAAGCCTCGCGTCAGGGAAATTAATCCGTGGTGACTCGTTCCGGACACCAGGGCGTGACGCAAACGATTAATTACCGTGCTCCACAAAAAGGGGCACTTTGGCGTGCGCGTGCGGACGTAGATGCACGCGCATGAAGCCCGAGCGGAAGCCCGTTTCCCCGATGACGACGAGGCAAAAACGCACGGCTTCGTCGCGAGCAAGTGCGCGCGATAACGCGAGAAACGGATTAGGCGAGGAATCTCGTTAACGACGCCGTTAATTAATTTAATGCGATTCTCACCGATAATCGTTCGAGTAAATTACTCGCGTTCCGCGAGAGATTCGCGCTCTTTCATTACCGAGTCTACGCAGTGCGGCTGTGACCGATGCCCGCGCTTCATTAAAATTAATAGAATGCTCATTTCCGAATCGTTCTCTCTCCCTCTCTCCTTCGTTTGAAGATTTAGATTATCATTTTGCGAAAAAATTAAGATCCGAGAAATTAAAATAAAAGCAATCAAAAGATTTGTAATCTTGAAATTTACAAAAATTATTATGCAAAGAAAGAACGATTTTGCTGAAGTATTTAAAATTTTAACTAGATACAGATCTGAAAATAATTTCGTTGGATCAAAATACTTGTAATTACGACGGACGTTTAAGCGTAACGAGCAATGCTGCAAAAAGTTTGGACAAGTTTCTAGCAACCAGCTACAGCATCCTACATAATTATTTTGATGATTCAACAAAATTATTTTTATAGATCTGTATTTAAATAAATCTTTTTAAAGATTTATTTAAATACAGATCTATAAAAATACTTATTAATACTTTAATAAAACCGTTCTTTCCATGTATATGTCCGACTTTTTGCACTTTGTCAATCGTTTACTTGACAATTTCCTAGATCCGCCTCAGCGGTATACAGTATCGCCGGAGGATCTCTAGGTATGTTTGCGACAGCCGAATGATGAAAGGTGGAAATATGGAAATCCAAAAATAGCAACGCGCCGCGGGCACGTCGACGACGCGGACATTCCCGACGGGGAAGCGGCGGGGGCGCGGGTGGAGATTCGATATTTCAAGCCCCTACGCCCGTATCTGGGCGTTGCCCGATAAACCGGGTTGTCGCGGGGCGCGTGACCACGGACGATGGACGAGAGAAGAGAATCGACGAGGAGTGCCGAGAAGTAATCGCGAGCTCTCGCATTGATATGTATATATATAGTATATATAGAGATAATGCCGAAAACAGCGAACGTCAATTTTGCGATAAACACGACGGCATTTTAAATAATTTTTTATATTGATATTGTAAATTTAATTAATCGTATTACCTAATTAAAATTTTATTTCCCTCTTAATTCAATTTAATTTAATATCAACTAATTGCGTTTAATATCAATATCTTGATAAAAATTTCTTGATGGAAAATTAAAGCTGTTCGACTAAGCAGCACTTACATTCTATTTATTTTATTATTGCTATTATTATTTTCATCTCAAAAAGATGAACGCTCGACAAAATATTTAGACTAAACTAAATAAAGCAACGTTATCGATTTGCGAAATAATTTATAAAAAACCTTCAAGTTCTCTGTACAGTTGGCATTTCTGTATTAATACTTTCTAATTTTTCATTCCTTGCATTTTATGCGAGATGTAATTAATAAGTATTCAATAAGTTGCACAGAACATTAATTTCATTATTAATTGAGCTATGTAAAAAAGAGATGTGAGATTCGTTTTAATTAAACTGCTTCGACTGACTAAGCCACTCTTTCTTTTCGGTATTACTTCGGCTGTGAGTAGATACACTCTTGCATTCAGATGCACCCTTGGCAATAAATTCGGCAAAGGGCAGAAACCCCAGTGGTATCGTTCTTCGAACTATTAACAGCATGATCCTGGCTCTTAATTTTTCTAATTAACTCATATCGAAATCACTTATAGTTAACACTCATAAGTTTGTGAACATAATTTTTGCCAAAACAATAATTTATATCTGGAAATTTTAGAAAAGAAAGAAATATCGTTTCTTTCTCATTTTACGAATTTAACCCGTTAAGGTCACACATTCCAAATAATAACATAACGGTCACATGGGGTCCACTGGACCGCCTGCACAAAATCAGTCACCATTTGCCAGCTTTTTGATATTTCGTTGCAAAAATTTTACTGGACATACCTTGAGATCTGTTCTTTAACATCCAATATTTTTTTTTAAATTAGAATTTAACATATTGAAAAAATTCAAATAAAAAAAACTGCAAAATTTGACTTTTTTTACAAAAATATTCATAAAATTTTTAATTTTTGAGATAATTCAATAAAAATTTAGGGGTGTATTCTCAAGATAGTATACTTTCAGATAAAAATTAGTTTCATAGAAGGTTTTGAAAAAAGTACATTTATTTTGAAGTTTGAAGTGCTCAATTTTAACAAAAATCAAAGAGATGAGTTATAAGACGCAAGATGAGTTATAAAACAAGGTAAATACATTTTTTTTCTTAAAAAAATATTGAATTTTATTTATAAAAGTTAGCGTGGGATCTTTTGGACCTCTGGTGACCATAACGGGTTAAAAAAAATCGGGAAAATTTATTTATAGTTTGAAAATATCAGATCATGAAAATATTTTTATGTCTAATTTTTCTTTATAAAATTGCGAATTTTTACATGTATCCTATCAATAAGACCATAATAATATGGACATGATAAATTCTTCACTTTTTCTATTAGAATACAAATCACATTTTTTTCAAACGATAAATCATTCTTTTGTTAAATCAATTAATCATTTTTTTTTTACCTAAAAATCATTTGTCATTAGTATCTGCTGGACATCTATATTAATTGAGGATTGACTGGTCCACGTTCGCAAATTTACATTCTTGCACAGATATAACTTCGTGCATCGTCTTAAAGCAGCAGGAAGGAAATTTTATTGCTCCGAATTGCCGGCACTGAATGTTCGCGTTCAGAGGCGAAAATTACGGGCCAGTTACGTTCGTTGACAGGTCGATTGCATCGCGGATAAATAGAGCTGTCAATTGACGACGACGAGCTTTTTCTTGCCAACTACTTTCCTGTCGTTCGTTACGGTCATCGAGTAGACAGCGTCTTCTCTTTATGTAATTAGAACACGCGATGAAGAACTTAATACGTTATGACTTTCCCAACCATATGTCCTTAAATTATCTTTCACCGTTTAGACAGTAAGCAATCATCGTGGACGACTTAATTAAGACTACCCCAGCTAAATCGTTACTTGCGATACTTTTTCTATCAATTAGTTGCGATACTCATCGACTATAATTATCATCTTTATGCTGGATTATTCATTATGGTAGTTTCTCTTCGATTATATTTGTCATTGCCACTCCTCTATTTTGCGCTCCTAAGCATACGCGGCCCCACGACGGATTATGTCAGAACGTAAGAGACAAGGGCGTAGACCAAAGGTACAAAAAAACCACTATATAGATAAATAAATATACTCCCGAATTATAACTGGCTCAGACTTAACGACGACGCGCGCGTTATACTTACATATATTTTAAATTTACCATTAAATACCTTTTAATATCGTTTAAATACCTGGCTCTATATTTTACTTATTCTAATAAAATATCGTACAACGTACGTAACATTACTAATTGATGAGTCATGTTTTAATCATCGTTTGGCATATAATTTGGCGCGAAATATGAAAATTTACTAATAAATATCCTTGCCGTAATAAATTTTAGCATTTTAATTAATTAGTTTGTCATTAAGTTAATATGCAAAATAGTTAATTAGACTAATGACATAAAATGCATCACCTATTTAAAAGTTGCTGCATTTCCTTCCTTATAATGTGCAAATTTAATCTCCACATAATACATTTACCATAATTTTTTTTAAATATTTATATTATAACATTTATCAAAATATTACTAATGATAAGAATAATTTTTCACTTGTATCGTATTTTGCGTTGAAAAAGTATATTCGTAGAAAACAGATCTTTACTTTAGAAAAATCACGTTTGTTTATTGAATATATAATTTAGCCGAAAAAGAAATAATTTTTAAGAATTAAATAATTTATATATTCATATCAATTATTTGATATTTGAGCTACACATCTCCGATAAATGGAATCCCAAAAATATGCTGTCGTTTCATCAAAAGACGGATTAAATTTAATATAATTCGCGCAAATATATTTAAAAACGGCGTAATAATATTAGTATTAACATACGAGAGAAATAATTAAATAAAATATAAATAATTAATAGTACACACATAAATAAAACACAATAGAATTAACAACATCAGTAATTAAATAAATATATAAAATTAATAATAGATAATTAACATTTTCCATAAAAAATATAACTCGCAAGTGCGAAGATACACGCAAAATGTACGTTATATACCGAATGATGTCGGCAGAGATGAAAGAGAAGTGCTCTCATGGACAGCCGCGTAACGTCGTTGCATCCCCTTTAAGGTGGACTCTCTAACTACACGAATACATGATCGCCCATTGAATCGAAGTTAACCACATTTTAGACCGCGAAGAAATGTTGAACATTAACAAATGTTAAACAGTAACATTAATAATTCATCGAAAAATGAGATCAATTTATTCTTAAGAATTTAAGTCTAATATACAATAAGTTTTTTAGACGGGAAAAAGAATAGCGTTATACTCGATCTTCGAATTCATATTATTTTTCACTGTAATACTATATTTAACTGTCATTTAATAAATGTTAATCGACTGAAGGTTAAATCATAAATAAATATGTTAATAGATATGTATTCAATAATTATAAAAACCATGAGCGTAAGGTTTTAAAGAGACTTGGGATAGTCGAAAAGTTATAGTGTTAAAATTATTATAATAAGCATAGAGAAAATTTTCGTATTAAAAATATATAAAAAAAAATTATTATAACGCGATTAATATTAAATTGTAACAATTAATGTAACTTTAAAGTTGTCAATTACGATATAAGTTAATACGAGCTAAAAATATGACTCAGAATTTATTGCAATATTTTCATAATTATGATTAATAAAACATATGCAGTTAATATTTATGCAGTGTTTATCGTAAACATAATTATGACTACATTGATAACATAATCGCAATATCGTGTTGTTAAATTCGCTGCACACACGCTTACGAAGGTTAACGTATTATGTCAAAAGAAACGAGCCTAAGTATTTTGCGCGAGTGTTATTATTACACATCAATAGAGCAATATTGTGAAGATATTTTAATGTTTAATAAGGGGGAATAAAATTTAGAAGAAAGAGAGAGTAGCCTCTTGATCAACGTCTCTTGAACCACATCGCAGAAAGAGCCACTCAAATAGCAATTATTTTTTATTACCCCCGTTAAACTATTCGGCGAGACGTTAGTGCATTTAGAATGGGCGTTGAAAGCGCGGCGCGCGATAGAGGGTAATTTATTGAATAACCCGTCATTATTTCGATATTACCCCCATGTTTTTAAATAGATACAATTTCGGTCGAACGGCCAATTATCATTTACGCTACGTTTGAGCGCATGAGCCGGAGAGGCGTATGAGAAATGCACATCGAAGTTGAATTGCATAATCAAATTCCAGGGTCACCTCTGTATATATTAATGTAATCATCGTACTGTATCGACGTATAGAGTATTTGCAAAAGTCATCATACGTCTTGAAAAATTAAGTATCAATTTATATTTAGCGAATAGCGATATTCTGCTATATCATTCTATCATTTACTTGTGTTTTTAATTTTCAACATTTCATATTCTAATTATTTGAAATGTCAACTGTGATCTGTGCACGTCAATTAAATTTTTCTTGAAATAAAATCCGATTAAGCTTTTCTGGAAAACAACCGAGAAGTAAGGTTTCATTGTCAATTTATTGAATTAATTTGTGCGTGTATGTGTGTGAGAAGGAGAGAAAGAGAAAATTTTGAAGCCATTTATCTACATGCTTAAGTTTATGAATAAGTATGGGTGAGTGAATGAACGGTTAGAAAACAGATGATTTATCTCCTCGAGAATCACGGAAAGGACAGCATGTACATATTAGTCAATGAACAGAGGTCTCACTAATGACTCATATAGCGGAGGATGTCTCGGCCGGATATGCGCGCGTGTACGTCGACACGTGGGGATGTGGTGCACGTGCTTGCGCATAGCGAGGGTCGCGCCCGTAAACCAAGCTCGAATTCCAGAACAAGTGAATTGGAGTGCTGAGCATTCCATACTAAATCAATTATACATTACAATTAATTCTTTAACCAAATTAAAATGTATACGCAAAATTCTATTGTGTTTCTAATGTTAGTCTCGCTCAGCTATAATAAACGACGAATTCAAATATGTAGCAAATCAAATAATTTAATTTGCAGATGGATTTTTCTTTTAATTACATATGATATAATTATTTTAATTATATCATAATTCGTTTTTTGATAATTTTCTGATTCCAATCTTTCTTGACAATTTTTTAATCTTGAATGTCAAAAAATAATAATTAAACTTCAAATAAAAATTCCGTAAATAAAAAAATCTCTATATAAAAGTATATAAATAATAAAGCTCTATTAATAACTTGCATGTTCTCTAAGCTTGAAATTTTTAATCGCTGAAAAACTATTATCTCAACGATGTTAAAACAATCATTCTTTGCAAGCTCGTAATTTATTACTAAAATGTACAATGTTTGATATAATCGTATGTATCGTGCACGCAAATGCACACAGCGCAGGTTAATTAATAAATGGCGTCTCGCCAGTGTTATCAGCACCTGGACCATCTCGCAAACAAGCGACGCGGAGCGTTTCGCACCACGTTGGTAGTCGTAACACGTGAGATCATGACTCATTCCGCTTTTACTATTCACACGACATACCAGCAGGCGGGTCTATCCAACGAACGGACGGACACAACCAAAAGTCAAGGTTGATTCTTTCAACATAGATTTCGCGGAATAAGATAAGATCCGGCGAATATCGGACGATTCGACGAAATGGGTAATGAAACAGTCCTGCTATTTCGAGATTCTGAAGCAATTCGCTCTGCACGTTGTCGGATAAAATTCGACACGCTCTATCTCAAACAAATAAAAGCACGATGTTTCCTGATTCGTTAACTGAAATCTTAGGTGCACGTTCTTTAACTAGGTTGGAGACAATTTCATTCTTTTCCATGGAAATCAGATTGAGGCGTAATTACGAAGTAGTTTAACATCAAGATTAAAGGATTTCGGCGCATTAAATTTCACAGTCACGAGCAAGAAACGCGAATACCGTGAATCGCATCTTTCAGTTAACTTCACTATGTTTTATTCACTGTGTGAATTATGTATTAAGGGAATTTTAATTTTGATTATTAAGCTTTCAAGATTGCGCAAAAAATTCATTTCCAAATTCATGATAAAGGATATAAATAAAACTCATAGGTCGGTATAACTCATAGCCGATTCTTATTTCAAAACTGTTTTAAGTAATGTCTCAAGACGCTAATACAGCTCTTATAATTAGTTGATGATATCTTAAGACGGTATTTAAGACGGTGCTTAAATATAAGAATCGATCGGTCATAGTTTCTAATTTTGCGTTTTCTGATTCTCACTCGGTGTGAAGGCCAGTAGAGTCGCAGAAATTAATTAGTGATAGAAGATAATTAATGTGCTGTTGTGTTTCGACAGTCACAGTTCATAGCGGTTCTCTCTCCTTCCTCTATCTCTCTTTCATTCCCGCCCGCCAATTAATTTGATAAAATGAAAAGGCTTAAAAACACGAGAAGTACTTCTTTCGTCTCTCACGCGTGCGTTACGATGAAGATTGTCGGACGGGAATGACCCGCGCGCGGCAAGACAGGAATAGTCGAGAGAGAGAGAGAGAGAGAGAGAGAGAGAGAGAGAGAGAGAGAGAGAGAGAGAGAGAGAGAGAGAGAGAGAGAGAGAGAGAGAGAGAGAGAGAGAGAGAGAGAGAGAGAGAGAGAGAGAGAGAGAGAGAGAGAGAGAGAGAGAGAGAGAGAGAGAGAGAGAGAGAGAGAGAGAGAGAGAGAGAGAGAGAGAGAGAGAGAGAGAGAGAGAGAGAGAGAGAGAGAGAGAGAGAGAGAGAGAGAGAGAGAGAGAGAGAGAGAGAGAGAGAGAGAGAGAGAGAGAGAGAGAGAGAGAGAGAGAGAGAGAGAGAGAGAGAGAGAGAGAGAGAGAGAGAGAGAGAGAGAGAGAGAGAGAGAGAGAGAGAGAGAGAGAGAGAGATGGAAGAGGAGCAAAAGAGTGATGCACACGTGCAGGCTATCTCTCTATTTTTATGTGTAACTCTTTTGAAATGGTCCTCCGCGCACGCTACTACGTGGGAGTTCTACACTTTTCTTCTGTCTCTGCTCATGTCGAAACACTCGAGCGAAGTTAAGTAGGAGATAATTGGATAATCGCAGTCCTTAACTCATTAATTTGGCTTTTCATAAATCCCTTCGATTCCGGTGAACTCTTAATGCGAAGATGCAAAGGCGCACAAGAAATTATCATTGTAGTCTCATGAAATGAATACTGGTATCTTCAGTATTCACATTAATAATAAAGAAATACCAATAACCATTATAAAATCATAAAAAAATTAAAAAATTAATAATTACTAATTTCATTATTATTAATAAAAATAATTGTTAAATCTATAAAAAAATTAATTATACAACATTATATCTACTTTTTCTCAAATGATAAATTATATTATAAAAGCATATTCATGTTCTTTCGCAAGAAAAAATGGACCATTGTCAAAACAGGCATAATTCGCAGTAATCAGATTTCACGAACACATAAGAAATTCGATACGATATTCACAACGAAAGCATGTCAGCGGAGAGTCAACGGCCTCCACCATGCACGTGTACGCCAGTCTGTGCATTCAGCAGGTGTATTCTTCCAAAGATACGCAAAATGTTCAAAAGAAGCGAAAAAATATGACAATAAGCGTTAAAATTATTTTCAACAAATAAATCCTGAGATTGACTAGTAAATGGTGCTATAACAAATTCACAAAAAATTGATTTCTTCCATTATAATGTTTGTATAAATTATTATCTTGTAACTCTTACACATTTCTTTTTTCCCCAATTCTCTTTCTATTCATAGTTTAGATACTTCAGACCGTTTATTTTTCTTTCGAACATGTAGAAATAAACAATACAAAAATGGAAGAAAATCGAATATAATGAAATATATACTTGAAATATGTAATGCATTTAAGAGATTCCTTTATTATTATTATTATTATTATTATTATTAGCCAGAATAAATAAAAACGTTTCAAAGTTGATTAGAAAATTTAAAAAATTAGATAATATTAATCAATTCTCTTGCTTTCTTTAAAAAAATCACCTTAATTACTGCAACGATGAAAAAGTCTTCAGCGAACTGAGAAAAACGTCGCTCTTCCAAAGAACAGCTTTCAATATTTATAGCATGTCTAGACACGGATGTATGCTTTTTGTTAATCTCGCATGTGCATTCGTAAGACGCGGTTTACGAACGAAAAAGGAGAAACGCGAGTAAACGGGTGGCTCGTAAGGGATGAACTCTCGCGGGAAGAGGAGGAAAGTAACAACGGCAAGTAGCCGAGCAAGAGAGACGAAGAGTTGCCATGGTGACCATCAAAGGCGCCGATCAGACACGAAGGGATGAGGATACCTCTTTTATCGCTGACTTTGTCACGCAAAAGCCGCCACCGCGGAACCGAAGAATACGCTCCCTTCGCGCCACGCCGCCCATTCATCCCTTAACTTCGGTCCTTTCGAGTTCCACCGAAGCGGAAAGTATTTGCGGGATTGAAACGAGCGAGCCCCGTGAAAAAAAGAGAGTGGCGCCGTGACGCTTACGTGGCGCCTATAACGCTATACCGAGTGTTCCGGAATCGCCGAAGATCTTTCTAGTACCAAGGAAAACTTTAGGATTACACAATTTTTATTTGTTGCAGAGGAAACACTCTATATACTTTTTTCATCTTTAAAATTAAATATTTAACATTTAGCACTTTTAGTTTGAAATTTTTTAAACAGAAAAGCATTTAATTCTTCTCTCATTAATAATTAAAATTTTTTTTATTAGCTATAGGAATTATTCATGAGAAAATATTTAATCTTATACCCAAATAAAAAAAATTGTTCCGAGTTATGAATAAAACATGATAGAGAACTATATATCGAAATAGATTTCTTTGCATCAATCAGTATATTTATCTTCGTAATAAAACAGCATCGAAAATTAAATCCACCGATATTATGTCGCACAATCAATTTATGAATTATTTTGATGTAATTAGCTAATTATGGTGGAAACGCAATTCGATTCACGAAAATCAGAAACAATCGATGTCGCGGTTCCGAATGATATATTTCCTCGAGTTCGCAAAGTTACTATTGTCAATGAGGAAACACAAATGCTCGCGGGATCAGTTATCGTGCTAGTCGATGTATAAATCACTCAGGCTACCATCGTAAATTATATTGAGGTACACTTCGAACCGATAAATTTGACCATTTGTGCGAGTACACCGTACAGGATAACTAAATAGCCGCGGTTGTTTACATCATACGCGGGCGACACGATATATATTAATAATAAATATACACTGACGTGCTGAAATGCAATTTGTGGTTGATTAATAATTTCTTCGATAAAAACTATCACACATATGGGTATAAAACAGATTAGAATTGAAAAAAAAACACATTAGAATTAAAAAAAGAATTTATATATACAAGAGAGAGGAAAATAAAGAAAGATAAGAATATTCAATACATTGAATCTACACAAAAATAAAATAACTTCCAAGTTATTGACTTCTATATTATAACGGGGAACGAAAAGCAAAATATAATATATAGAATGTCCCAAGATTATATCATTTACAGTTATGAATTTCGAACGGATTTTACCTTATGAGAATCTTAACTTGAGAGTTAGTTACAAAGTCCGTGTAATATTGTACATTAAAAAGTAATAAAAGAGAAAAGCGTGCTTAAATCAAATTTCCAATAAAAGGAAGTTAAATCTATATTAATTTGAAACTTGCGACACAAAACTATATAGGAGGAAAAGAGACGGTGATGATCTCTTCAGAATATAGCGAAATTGAGATACCTTTCTCTCTAATACGTAACACTGTGTTATACGCACGGAATTCAAAGAGTGACCCGGAAAAAGCGGAGGAAGACTCGGACGTGATCCTTACCTTCCGTTACGAACGAAAGCGAGTCGCAGTCAGCTGTGCGAACATTTCGTGGGAGAACTTGGAAAAGAAGAGATCTTCGCGCAGTTGCGAAACTTCTACCGTGTTATGGCTAACCTAGTTGTGTGACGGAAGGGCGAGGCTACACGCCGAAGTAGTTGGCTATAGATTACAGGTCAAGAGGACAGGGAAAGAAGAAAACAACAGGCATACTCGCGAAAATGTCTAGAAATGTAATGTCTCTGGCTATTTGAGTCTACGAATGAGCGACATTCAACGATTTCAATCAATCTTTCACTTGTGGCTCTTTTCTAACATCGATTGAAGTGTAGGAACTAATTATTTGATAAATCGATATTTTTAAATGGAAAATAATTTACGTATGGAAGAAAAATATGCAAAATAAATATAAAACTATAATACATAAACAATTAATATAAATAATATCTAAGAAATATGATACAAAAGTAGACATTAACTCGTTTTTTAATAATAAAAATTTGTTATCATTTATTATTACACTTGAAACTTTTTATTACTTACTATCAGTAATCATACCCGCGACAAAAGTTATAAAAATATAATCATAGCTCAACTACTCAAGTGATGCTAATTAATTATTTTCAATACGCATCTAAGGAGCATTATTTATAAATCTCCGCTATACTCCTCGTAATCGATTCTTCGAATGTCGATCCCCTTTCTCGATACCCGTTCATTTCTAGTCGAACCGTTTTTCTCGGATGGCTGGCCAGGCTGAAATATTAACCTGCGCGTTCCTTGGAATGAGACGACGCGGAGGAAAGCTAGGCGCGGGTGCGAGGGAGATGAGGAGAGATTGTATAGGCCTAACACCTCGACGCTAGAGGCTGGCGAGGGAGAAAGGGGGATTTATTGATCTCGCCAACCCTTTGCCCTACATTCCTAACTATTTCTCGCTCGTGCTGTCTCACCAGCCGCGTCTCATGCTCTTTCTCGCGTCCAACTTTTTGTCTTTGGTACAACTTCCCTCACCTAACTGCCTATTTCCTCCTTTTGTCTCGTTACATGTGTCCCAAAAACATATTCAGCTCATGTCCCGAATTTTATCTTTTATCTTTTATCTTTTATTCCGAATTTAACCCGACAAGAATTTATTGAAATGATTTTTGCTATTTGAGAACATTCAACATTACGTACCTCCGTAATTTAGAATTTAATTTACCAACTTTCACAAATATTTCTTAACAACAATAATGTAAGTAATATATATTTTATTTATTGATATGGTTTGTTTTTGATATAATATTTTATAAAATTTTAGCGTGAAATTTTGCCATTAAAAGAAACTTTTATGTTTATTCTAATTTCATTGGTCTCATTGTAAAATATTAATCTCAGATAGCTATTGAATCTTGTCATATTCTTTAGTTTCAAGTATCTATAGCTAACAATAAGATGCAAAGACTCTGGAAGACTTGTATGATTTTCTCTGTCTTTTTCTCTTTTTCTCGTTCTCTCTCTTTCATTATGGAATATTAACGCAAAAATCTTCCTCTATTCTCGCAAGCTATTATGCGTCAACATTTTTTAAATCTTTATAATATTCATAATAACCTTCGCCATTCTTTCTGCCACTATTTCCATTTGCGAATATCCATCATTCTCTCCAGCTATATCGTTATTCAACAGCAGACGTTCACCTTGCTCCAAACGCACTTCCGCTTTCTCAACGTCGATTACAACGACCACTAGGTCACACCAGGTGTAGATCGACACACGATGTTTTATGTAAAAGCAATTAAAAGCGTGAATGTTCGTTCTCGACGTTCATCAGCGCATCAACTAGTAAAAGAGAACATGATGTAATCAATAAAATATATGGTGTGCATCACAAATCACGGAGGATTAAAGTTTTTATCACTAAACTCTTCATTTTCAACATATTTTAATAACTGATGGTCTTAAATATTAATAAGCATTTTATTAATTTAGCCAAATTAATCAAATGATGACGTTCCGATATTCATTGCGTACCTCCTGCCAAGAATTACGTCAACAGAAGATGAATCCTATATTAGGCTGTCAACTGAAAATTAATAATCTTTTTGCCATTCTTTTTGCTCGCTTTCTACACAGATAATATACGCGTTGTAGGAAAAAGTTGGCGACTTCTCGAGCACCCTGTACATAAATCATATCGTAATAGCACGCACCACAGACGAATTCGCAAAAGTTCACCGGGCGAAATAAATCCCATCAGCTCGACGTGAACGTATATTTTCAAAATCGCCTGAAGCATCGTCCGAACGCGAACGCGGTCTCCGAGTCTCGGGCGCAAATCGCGCGTGTTCTTTCCCTTCGAAAGTACAGGCGCACCACGCGTGTAATGTAATACTTGCGTGTTCGGAACGAGAAAGACGGAAGGATCGTGCGCGCAATACGGAGCAGCGCACGATCGCCGGCTCGTAAGTCGCGACGTTGCGGCACATGTAGGTGAAACAATCAATCAGAGAAACACGCAGCTCTGTGCAGGCCACGGCGTTTGTGTTGCGCGAGAATCTCGTGCATTAACGTCGACATGCAACGCGCCGTATCGTAACGCTTTTCCGAACATTAACGTCTAAGCACGATCCGGCGCAATGCCGTCATTAATCGTTATTTAAGTCTTTTTTTGAGCGACCATCGCACAAAGACTCGCAGACTTGCAAGCCAGAAGAAAGCAATTAATAAAATTGCACTGGCCTGATTATTAATTTCGTTCTATTTGTCTTGTAGATTTGCTCTCTCTCTTTTTTTCTTTTACCTACTTTTACTCTGGCTAAATTTAGTTAACAGATACATCTTTGATTTATTTATCAGATTTATTTATAGCAATATTGATCCTCAAGAATATGACAGTTCTAGAGACATAAGAAATAGCTCAAATATTACATTTCAAATATAAATTTTTGTTTTACCTTATCATTTTCAATTTGTCGCTGTTACTACGGTGATTATAGAAGAATTCTGCATTTAAAATTTGCACGCAATAATGTAAAATTATGTTGGCAGATATAATGTTATCATTGGTACACCGAGAGAAAAAATTTTTTAATGAAAAAAAAAATACATTTTCTTAAAACTATGTATTTTGATGCAAATATTTGTTCGTTCTATTTAAATAGAAATATTTACTTTTAAATAAATAGACCTATTGTCTTAACTACATAATTTGTATCTTTACATTTTTTACATTTTATGATGATAAATAAGTTAATAATATTATTACATTTGATTAAATTGTTTCCTTAGATTTAAAAAATCTGATTATCTTGAATATAAAAATAGTCTAGCAGTAAATATTTTCTAGAACTGCAAAAAAAATCACTTGATTAAAAATTATTTCTTCGTTTTATTTACATAAATATTTCAATTAAGAAATTTTTAACTTGACTGCAAGTGAATTTAACTAGAATCCACCAAGTAAATAATTTTTTGTGTTGGGTAAAATTTTTTTAAGATATTTTTTCTCTCAGTATATATAGAATAATGTCAAATATCAATACAGTAATTATATAATTCTAACACAAAGAATTAAATCAACTGCGACTTAGGGTGATATATTTAGAAATTCGAACAGTCCTTCGATAATATTAAAAGTCTCTTGAAAATATTAAAGAGATCGCGAGCTGCCTAACGTGAGATACCTGCATCGCTAATTCTGACAAAGCGGCATAGAACCTAGTGAAAATCAGCTGTCACACCAAGCGTGACTCACTTGCCCTGACACTTTCATCAACACCTTTATAGCCGCTCAAATAAGCGAAAGTGACTAGCACGCCGTGGATTTCTGCGGCGGCTTAACATTAACATAAGTCGCAACTTGCATAATACACGTACCTCGCAAATGATGGCACGCCAACGCGATGGGAGACACTAGGGGACCTACAGGATACAGCACAATCGTTCTCATCGCGAAAATATTTTTCCTCTATCGATACTCGTCGTCAAATGTTTCAAATATATTCATTGTTTGCTCCAAAGTCAGAAAAAAAAGAATCATAAATATACGAGAGAAACTGGAACGAACGCAGTTAATCCTCTCAGGCATTTCAGATATTTTGATTTTTAACTACATAGAACCTCTCGCACTCTTCTCTCTACCTACACCAGGTGATTGGGTATATACGTACGAGAGATTTTGCTTTAGCGGTTTCGCAAGAATAACCATTTGCGAGCTTCAAAAACTGGAGTAAAAATCCGTTCTTCATCGCGTTCCATAAAATTTCGCCCGTTGCGTGTAATTAGCGTGACCGACTTCAGAAACGCAAAAAACTACGTTCGGTTAATCGCTTCGAGAGTATCGGCGATGAAAGGCCGTTTTCTCCATAATCGTGAATGTCTTGTTTTAAAATTTAGAGACGTCCGTCACAGTCCTGCTATATGTACGTGATATTTGCGCTTACACGATAAAATTTATCTACAAAAATGTGGATGCAAATTTCAAATATTTGATGCTTAGCTCGCCTTTCTCACTCACGCTTGCAGTTAAAGATTTTTTAATATCGAAATGGAATGCAGACCATTAAGTGGCATTTAATTAATAATTCATTTCTACGTTTTAAAATAAAATGTAAAAATTTTATAAAAATTTACTTAATACACTTCATAGAAAATCATGTCTATTGCATTTCTACGTAGCTTAAATACTTCGTTCAGTATTTTATATAGAGAAAAAGATATAGATATATATTTCTTTTTGATACATGTATAGGGTAAAGTCGCCTATTATGGGATAGGTTCTTAATATGAGGTAGCGAGGTTTCTGCTACATTAATAAACGCATGTGTGGTTGGTATCATCATAAACTTATTACTCTTGGGGTAAAATCTATTTAGTAGAAAATTCATTATTAGATCATGCGTGTAGTCGTTAAAAAAAATTTTTTTTAAATTGAATGTTGTCAAGATTTATTGAGATGAGTCTTTAAATCTGGTTTATTATAAAATAAACAAATATTTGATGATAAATTCTGCATGCAGTGATAGAGTAAAGTCGTATTAATAGAAAAAGACGGGATGTGATAATTTGTTTAATTATAAATATTAAATTTGGTGATCGTGAAACCGCAAAGCGGAACTCATAATATGAGACACTAAAAAATCCCCATTTATTATTGCATATTCTGACTTCGAGAACTTTTCAAAATGCTATAATAAAGTTTTTCATTGAGGATTCAAATTATGAGGCTTGAAAGTTATGGTCTTCAGTATTAGCACTGAGACTTTAAAATATCTCGAAGAGAATAGATTTTAGAGAAAAATGTTATATACGAAAGTTTTTGAGTATCGAAAGAGCTATTTGATTGGTCAACTAGATTTTGAGTCTGGAGCCTAATTTAAACCTAGGTCCAAGTCGATAAGACCTATCTCATATAAAAAAAACCTTTGTATCTCATATTAGGAACCCTTTTTTTGAATTAGCAAAATCGGTAATATTTATAAAAAATTTCATATACAGCAAAGTATAACTATTATCGATTGCTAACTTTTGGCGATGAAACTTAAATATATTTACTATAATTTGGATATAAAAATAGGAGTTAATAGTATAAATTAAATAAATTATAAGCCTTTAAAAAAAGATATCTCATAATAGGCAACTTTACCCTATGCATATCAATTTCATAAATATAAAAATATATTATTACTGCTATTATTATACACTTTGTGTATTTTACAAAGAAAAAGTGTTAAGCCACACAGAAAGGTACAAAAGACCTAAAAATACATCCGCCTGCATCGGTCGGATGCAATCGCGGTATGTACACGTGCGCCCGCCCGCCGAATTTTCGTGATTCTTAACCGTTGTGCGTGTAGGGAAGTCAGAGAGTCGTCGAGCATGCTCGGTGCGCACGTCAGGGTCACTGACCTCGATACACGGTGTGACATAATACCGACTACTGTACACACGGACGAGCAGAAAACCGCGTGCCACGCTCGCGCGCGCGCGATCACATATGCATACGCACACACCAGCGTGTCCCTTCGTACGTGACCATGTGCACGTGACGCGTGCACGTAACCGGAACCGATTCCCTTGGTTTGGGGTGCATCCCCAACGGTACGCCTTTGTACCATTCGCATGCAGCACACATCGACGGCGGCTGCGGGGAAATAGCCGCGCATGTATGCATGCACACCTTGCACGCGCACGTACACGTGTGCACATACGTTGTGTGAAGAAAAATCTCTGGCGCCGATAAGAACTCCCGTTATCAGCGGAAGAGTATCGCCGAAGAGAGATAACCCGCGTCCTTCCTATCTCGGAAAGTAAAGCGTATTAATTCTATAATAGAGCGATGTGGAATATCGCAAAGTCAGAGAGGAGAAGTCTTCGCGACTGCCGGCTGATTGAAGTACGCGAAAGTGATATTGTGTTGATCGCGCGATGTTTTTAAATTTAGCGATGACTGCGACTTTTTGCCGTGTTAAGAAGGTGCAAAGTGGGATATGCTCGCTGCGTCATGCGAATTCATATGTCTGTTTGCTCGTTGTCTGTACATTGAACGTATTTTGAAGAGGACGCATGGAATGTCGAAAGAAAGCAGTAAAAGTGCAAGGTAAAGACACACTGAAAAAAAAGTCTAGTTGTAACTACCAAATGTATAGTGAAATAGTATCAATTAAATATTTTGTCAATATAACCAAAAATTTTATTTTACTAAATATTTAGAAAAATAAAATTATTAAATATTTAGAAAAGTAAAATGATTTTTGATTACACTGACCAAATATTTAATTGATACTACACAGAAAAAAATGACTATCGAATCAACAATTCATTGTTTCATATATAAGCAAAAATATAAAAGCTTCTTGGAAGAATTTGATAATATTGATCAGAAATAATTTGCTTTCATGAAGAAAGAAAATTTCTTTATGTTAGCAAATTATGTCTCTTTTAGATTATAAATACTTCCAAGGAGATTTTATATTCTTGCTTATATATGAAACAATGAATTGTTGATTTGATACTAATTTTTTTTCTGTGTATTTCACTGTACATTTGGTAGTTATAACCAGTCTTTTATTCAGTGCACATTAAATTCCGAATATATCGATGAATAATATACAAATTACATCCGACAAATTTGATAAACCACTCCTTTTTCCTTCTACACTACAAATATTTTTACAAAAATTAATTATTAAGAATTAAAAAACAAAACTGCCAAATTAATTTATTACAAATATAATTTGAACGTTACTTAATACATGCACGTTTAAAAGTAAACATGAAAGCCCTGACGAATAAAATGTTCGTTAAATAGTAAACTTTAAGAATTCTTCAAGAATTTTGTCGTCTTCGTGAGAAATTTTACGCATATTAGTTTCTGCGAATACTTTTCCCCCGACGTTTAAAACATGAAAATTCTGAAGTGCGCGAATAGCTGCCTTCTTAAAGCGATGCAATATTAATTACTACAGTTACGTTGCTGAACCTACGTTTGACATTCGTGTTATTTAAAAAATCTAAGCTGCCGCCAAGTAATTACGAGGTACTTCGCTCCGTTCCGTACGAATATTACCTGCATGAATAATTTACCGCGACATTTTGTACATTTGTGATATTTTGCAATTATTGCACGATAGCTGAAATCTCAAGCTTGACGCGGCGACGTCAGAGAAAGCAATGAAGTTTGAACAGTCAATAATTTTCGCACGATCCGCACGCGCGAAATGATCGCCCGATACCACGTTCGATATCTCCGAGCGTAGATGTGAAGATATCGCTGAAATTGCACGTTGCACTTTTTTTTTACGCACAGCTAGGCGCCGATGCAATCCGCGCGATCGGAGATAGATGGGGGATCTCCGCAGAAATAAATTGATAGATCGCGACGAGGATGGGGAGCGCGGGGGAATAACAGCAGAAAAACAACGGGACCTGCAACTTCGATGCACGTCGAAGACTCACGAAAAATGACGGCCCGGGAAAATAACGAAAACCAACAATGGAAGATAAATTACACAGCTGGACGGGTCGTTCGTTCCTTCGACGCGGATCGAAGCGGAGTGTTTGCGATCCGGGATGGCTAACGATAGACGATAACATCTCGCGGATGCACTCCCGATGCCCGGAGTCTCGTACGCGGCATTGATGTTTTTAAGCGGGAAGAAAAAGACACGCGACCGTTGCCATTGCCGGCTAGATAAATTTTATTTGCGCGACGATAAAATTATAGACCGCACAGGAGGACGTACGTTCGAAAGGCGCCAACACGAGAGCCGCCAATCTTCTCGCACCCTCCTTGCTCGCGTGACACTCCTGTTGGCTATATTTCGAAAAAATGCATCGGCAGTAGACCTCACACGAGGCACACGAGGCGGAGAAATATACGAACGAGCGTCGGCGTGTCGGGTTTTTTTCTTTTTTCTTTTTTATTTTAGAGTCGCCGAACGCGCCGCAAGGTCGACTAACTGTATCCCGAATACCTGTACGCACACTTGAAACCGCACGTGCATCGAGCACGAATACTCACGCCGACATTTCTTGTCTCCTGATGTTATTACGCTTACGGTTACCGGCAATAAGATCGGATTCTGCTAACTTACGATGCAGCGACGATTTTTGTTATCCTCGCGCGGGTGCATCGAAAAAAATTCTCGGCTCTCTCTCTCTCTCTCTCTCTCTCTCGCGGACTTCTGTAATTTCGAGCGAACGTTGTAAACGCCGCTCTCTACATTTTACCAAAACAGAACGCGAACAAAATAATCCAAACTGACAAAACATTTAATGAAGTGATCGCTACAGCAGATAAAATTTTAAGCCGTTTTATTTTCGTTACATCCTCCAACTCTGCACATTATATAAGTTATTATTTTCAACGTCCATCAAAACGTCACGTCAAAACGTCGTGTCAATTTCGCTGCCTTTATACACTAAATACGCTACTAAAACATAATAACTTTTTTAAGCATTTAATTTGTGCGTCATCTCATTTTTCATTACGCGGGACTGCATTTCCCGCGATAATTCCACGATAGATGAAGAGCGACGTGCTATCGGTATCTAACGACGAGTGTATAACCGTTTCCACAGCACCACGTAAAATGCCTGTTTTACGATTGAACGGTACGTATACTTGATGTTCCAAAAACCCCGTTTGAACGCGTGCGTGCAGCCGATCACGCGGCGAAGATTGCGATGCCGTTCATCGGTGACCTCGTAACGCCGATATGAGCTACGTCATCGGGTCGTCAGCCCAAGGACGTTGAATTCGCGAAACAGATGCAGCGAGCAGGAGAGGAAAGCACGGCAGCCGTGTCGCGAATGACGAGAACTCGTTAAAAGCCGCGCGCCATAGTGTCTCTCTCTCTCTTTTTTCGTTCCCTTTTCACCTTCGCACTGCTCGTCGTGCGCCTTAATTTTGATACGTCATTTGCAAAAGGATTATTTTTAGCTCAGGGTCGGGTAGACTCAGTGCCTTCGGTTTTAACCACGCCGATCTATTTGCAGGCATAGAATAAATACTGGCCAACCGACATACACGTACAACTCGCGATCGCACGGGATAGAAAAAAAACTCAATTCTAATATTGTATAAAAATAACATGTCGACGGCACAACTTTATTTACAAACGGAAACGTGATTTGCGTGAAACGTTACGCTAGAAATACGTATACACGATTCCTGTTGTAAAATTTATATACGTACATCGTCTTTTACATCGTTCTGTATCACACATGTCTTTAACGATATTTTGGCTATGCAATACGAGCTAAAAGTTGTCGAAATTTAAAAACTGAAGGCTTCTCTAGGTTTATTCTTTTCTTTTCCTAGTAATCAACAACAAAAAAAAATAAATTTTTGCACGAATTTATTAGTTTTGTTAGTATACACTAAGAGAAATAATGTTTGGTAAAATCAACCAAAGTTTGGTTGAATAGTCATCAAATGAATTTTATAGTGATAGTTACTAAATATAATATATAGTTGTTTTGACCAAACAATTTGTAGCTTTAACTAAATAATTATTTTCATACAACAAATTGCAAAAAGTTTTGTTAAATGTAACTAAGTTTTTGGTACCAGTAACTATAAAATTCATTTGATCACTATTCTACCGATTTCTCTCAGTGTATGTAAAAATTTTGATTTCATTGGTGATGCTACTTCCCCATCAAATTTGCAAATAAGTACTGCAAAACGCAATTTTACATGAGAATCAAGAATAAACAAAAGTTAAATAACTATTAAACCAATAAGTGAATTATACTCAAATTTTACATAGATACGTAATACTCAAACGTAATACTAGACTATTCTATGAAATTTTTATATTTTTGGTAATGTTTTAACACATCCTTAATCACTTATACACAAGGTGAACGTCCAAAGTTCCTGTTTCCAAAATGTGAATACAATTCCACTGCAAAAATCAAATAACCTATGTACGCGCGCAGGCAACTACAATTTATCATAAAATTTATCGTAATTCCCTGCGCAAACGATAATTTCGACTTATAAGTGCCAAAAAACGAATGACTGAAATACTTTCGAAACTACGTAACGGTCTCTAGGAGATTGTTTGCACCGGGATTATTCACGGAATCACACCCTATGCACCTTGCACCGCACGCTGCGCAGTTGCTGCATTTCTGCTGTGCGAGGCGTGACGTACGTGTTCCAGACGCGTGTTTTCGTATCTCCGGAGGTCTGCACCAGCGCGAGGTACAATGCGCGAAAAATAACGCGGCACTTAAGCGCACCAACGTCAGCTAAGTGACGTCTTTAATGGACCACGACCGGACTGGTAGAGTAAGGGACAGAGAGAACACGTCTATCGTGTTCCCGGCACTCTAATAGCCTGACCTATTTGTGCTCTCCGAAGCAGGGCTTCCTTGTAGCGAGCAAAGGTTACGAGAAAGAACGGATGGTCGGACTCGTACATGCGAGCGAAAGGCGAATAAACGAATAAATTCTATATATTCACGTCGATGTTTAAAGATTTATTAATCTACTTTCCTGCAAAAGCTCCGTTAGTCGGAAGACGCAGACTCGCACGATTATTTACTCAAACGATCACGATTTTTAGATATAGATGTAGATCTGGTTTGGCGGAACGTGTGTCAAAATTAAAAATTCGATAAATTATGTAACTCTGAAGTTCTAGAAACTACTTATTTATTAATTTAGAGTGATATACTAGACTTTCGTAACAAACTACAGCTACTGATTGTATTATTTTTTTAATTAATTAAAAATAATTGATTAAAAATTTAATTAATTAATTAATTAATTAATAGAAAATAATAGAGAGAGATCGTACGATAAGAAAAAATATTCTCAAAGGTACCGAGAATGTATGTGTAATTCAAGAAACTACCTAAAAGCATTATTCAAGTTAAATTCCAGAATGATCCTTGATTTAATTACTTATATGCGGACGAAATATAACATTCTTTCTTTAGTAAGAAAGAACGTGCACCATACTTAAAAGAGCGCAGTCTACAGTAGATTAATAAGGAGGTTTACAATCTCGAGCGTTGCGCGGCATCATCTCGCTACTTTCGAAAGTCACGCATCTACGCAATATTCATGAGATCTCTGTCTTAACGACGTCGACACAGGAGACGCATAAAATACGAGGGCAAAGAGGTCGACAAGATAAGTTAAGCAATGAGCGATACGTTATCGTTATCGCAACGGGTCGGCGCGGTATTTGGCACGCGTTCAGATAAAGAGACAAATGAAATCGGGAGGACCGAATCGCGGCAACGTGAGATTTCCTGAGATTTCACGATATACAAGGTGTCTCACAATCACTGAACAATATTTTAATAGCGTCTTCTGGAAATAAAGTAAAGTAAAAAAATCCCAACACACATAAAAATGTTGAGGCTTCAATACTTATTAAATTATAATTGATAAAAAATAATCAGTAATGTCGCGTAGAATTCCCGCTCAGGCCTGTAGTTAAATAGTACGCGCACGGTTTATCATTTGTTATCGATTTCAAAATTAATATTGATTTTAACTTCACAACTGATGACTAAGAACATTAATAATTATTCTTATTATTATTTTCTTATAAAATTATAAAATTTAATAGTTTCCACAATTCAGAAACTAGGATTATTGCGCTTTTGACGTAAAAAATAAATATAAAAATAATTTATTGTTATTTTTGTATTTTCTACGCCTTATAAAGAGTAAAATAAACGCGTATAATAAAAAATTTGATAACCACTTATAATAAGATGACACTTAGCACATCATTATCTACACGATTGAAATTTTGCTAAAAATAAAAATAAGTCTCATGATGAAACAAATGATATGAATGTTTTATCACTTGAAAGTCCAATATCCCGTGTGTATTCCGGGAAACATACAATTTTGATCACACCAAATTAGAAAAATTACGTATGTGTTAAACTATGCATTTGAAGACAACGTTCATTAAAATCCGATGGTACATAAAATAATTATGATAATCAATTATTCATCAAGTCTGCAATTCAACGTTACATCTGTTTCCATTCAAGCGCAATCACGGATTACGCCTCTTATGTGACGAGTTATCGCGCTTTCGGCAAAAAAAAAAGAGGTTTGCATACTAAATATATGCGGCTGACAATGCGCTTAAAATCCAGTCGCCCTTGTGAAAAGTGTGTATACTGAGATAAATCAGGCAACGTGGAAAATCTGTATACAACTTTTATTAATGACTTAATCTCAATTTCAATGCGCATTGTATGACACACGGCGCGGATTTGTAAGTCAACACGGATATTATCGACGTTAATTGAGGGATTATACTCGCGATACAATTAAAGGATCGATAAATGTCGTTGAGTGCACAGGTATTACTGCGTACTATACGCAGTATTCAATTTTAATACCGCGACAATAGTATCCGCGCACATTGTTAATATATACATATCGTACTAATGTAATATAGATTCGCACACTCGAGCCTAGAACCGCGCCGACATTAAAGGCTCCGGAGTCTCGAGCGACCGAAATGTCATGATGGTATCGCGGATTCTCCATTATTCGCAAGACTGATAGATATCTAAAACACAACACACAAATATAAAAAGCGAATGTCGCGCGCGCGCCATTCGCTTTTTATATTTGTGTGTTGTGTTTTTGTATACGAGTAATATGCAATTCGCTCGTCTCGTCCCGTGATCCGAGAAGACATGCTATGAGCCGCGTTATATCCCCACAGCGGTGTTCACAATAGAACATTGATCGACAGAAAGAGAGAGAATGGCGAGGGAACAAAAGATCCTCGATTACTTTTATTTCAATTTCTTTCTTTTCGTTTGTGCGATTTCAGAAAGAGAAATTAAATTCTGTCATATAGTTACGCGCAATAGATCAAGTTCTTTCTCTTTCTCTCTCTCTCTCTCTCGTCTTTTTATCTTCTCCCCTCCCCCTTTCTTTCTCTCTCTTCTGTATGTCGATACCTGAAACGACTTCCCATGTATTTTGTAACTGACAATTTGCAGTAGTCTTTGAGACTATTATTCGAATACTTCGTTTCGTCAAAGTCAGTTTTATTTAAATGCAAATATGCCAACAACGTACAGTACTCCAGAAACCTGAAACCTGATTTTAATAATAGGGTTTCTCGTCGATTTTGAAATCGATTTATATAAATTCCAGCAAATTTTACCTTTTTAGATTTTTAATTCAAGACTTAATTGCAAAGATATTTTCATCAGAAATATTAGAAATTACGAAACAAAAGATGCCTTTCGTCGAGATCTCAAAGAAAACGTTAAGTCGTAAAATTCAGTCGGGAATGTCATGGAGATTAAAATAAAAAATTGCGGAATACACTGCATATCTTATCATAAATCCAAGCAAAAGCGTTGCTTTTCTTATGCTAATATTAAAAACCCTCAAACATCATTAGGACTGCATACGCGATATGCAGAATGTATTTTCATGAGATCACAAGTGTCGCGCAGAAATGTTATGACAGGACGATATGACTACATTCCGTTTTCTCAAAGCCAGTCGAAGTTTGACAATTCAACATCGTGACAGCACCTGTCCCAATACAATGCCACGTGAGAACGAGCCGTCACGAGAAATCAACGCGAAGGCGAATCCACCAGTCGTAACCTTGAAGAGGGTCATGTCTCATGTAGACATCGTGTCATCGGGTTTTCTCTGCAGTTATCCCTACACCTATCCCTCTTTCCGCCTCTCTTGTTCTCTCCCTGTCTTTCCCCCCTCCCTCCTCTCATTCTCTCTCTCTCTTTCTCTCTTCTGTTGCTTCAGCTCGCATCGTCTTCGGCGTCATGCATGCCGAAGACCCCAGTGAGCTGGCCTCGCTTGTCAGAATCTCCCAGACGCGACGCCGCGATGCTTCCCGCACGGAGGTGCAAAATCAGAAGATTCGTGGTGGAGGGACGAGAGGAGAGAGTCTACGAAGAAAAGGAGCGTCGCGCTATGGAGCTGGACGAGATGGTAAAACGGGCGGAGGATGGACGGTGTTTGGTTGTTTGTAGAATCTGGGTGAGTGACCTGGGTCTCCGGCAGGCGGTTGGTCGCCTGGTCCGCCAGGAAACCTGTTTTCTCGGCCGTCTCTCCCTCTCGTTCCCTCCGCGTCCCACCTTCCATCCATGTGCTCTCTTCTCGGTCCCTCTCACTCCGTTCCTCCCGATGAGCCGGCTCGCTGCCGCTTGCTACGCTTCGTTCCTCGCTCTCTCGCGAGTTGAAAACGCCGCGAATCGTGCCCGAGTGCGATTTTCATGGCATTGTCCGCTCGAATGGAGAAGTTTGAAGTTTCCTCGGCGGAAAAGTTTTTCGCAATGTGGATAGAAACGAGATGGGAAAAAGAGAGAAAGAGAGAAAGAGAGAAAAGACCCTCCGCACCGTTAGAGGAACGCGATCATCTGGGTCGTGATGATCCGGGTGAAAGTGCTGAGCTAACGGGAACGCTTCTTCCCTCCTAGATATCGACAGACAAGATGCATATACAGTATATCGTAGAGCATACTCGAATATGATAGAGTGCACTAGAGAACGGCAAAGTACAGCTAAACAGAATGGTGATATGATAATAACAAGAATTATAAATAGATTGAAGAAACTGAACTATGACTTCGAAACGAAATAATTTTAGTTTGCGCTTAAATGCAATTTTCTAAAATGTTTCTGAGGTGTACTAATTTTTGTTATTAACGAGTACAGGAAGTTGAAATAGCCAAAAATATATCCAGCAGAAAAAATAAAGATATTTTTAAGATTTTTATGTCTCAGTTTAACTTAATGTCAACATATATATTTTTTTATCTTGATTTATCGTTCATTTTGCTTGAATTTATTATTTTCGATATATTTTATTGCATTCTATATCTTCTAATATAAATTATAAAAATCTAACTACTTATACTCATTTTTCTGTAGTCTTACTATTTTCTATTGTATCTAAGTGTCTTTTAACGATATTTAGAAAAATATGTACATTTCATCGTTTTCTACGTTTTATCTCTTACACTAAGAAAAAAGATGTTAATTTGATTAAATTTTTCAATTCAATTAAATTTTTTCAGTTCAAGTATTTTATGTATTTGACTTAAATACATCAAATGTTTTGATGTATTTAAAAACTGGGGTTTAAGCAATTATATATATTTAACTTAACTACATATATATTTAATTTAACTACATATATATTTAACTTAAATACATAAATACTTGAACTGAAGAAATTCAATCAAGTTGAAAAACTTAGTCAAGTGTTACTTTTTTCCTCAGTGCAGTGAAGTAGCTGTATTTTCATATCTTTATATGATACGTCAAATAAAATATTATCGTGTAAATATCTAAAAAAATATCTTTCGTTTACTATTCAATAATTAGACGTCCTATCATAACTATTTAAGCTTTCGGATTTAGCTCTAATAATATGTATATATTTTTGTTCATTATTAGATTATCAGAGCTCAAAATTTTCGTGCTTCTCATTTTGATATCAAAATGCATTCGCCCAATCGTATCCAGCAGCCAATTCGATAATGGTACGGATCCAGACGAGCACGTAGGTGTGTAGGTAACGCATATACAGGTGTGCAATCCGTCTGCGCGGACTACGACACGCGAGGGAACGAATGCATATAACCATGCGCGCGGGGTACTTAGGATTATGCAAGCGAGTCCGCTTTCTACGTGGGCTTAGAATCTGGGTCGGACACGAAGTCATTGTTTACAACGAGCCACCGGCGCGGATAGATAGGCCTCGCGCTCACGAGCGGATGAGGATTGCGTCTTTTAAATATTTCACACGAAGACAAATGCGCGATTCTTCAAGTGCAGCACTCGGGAATCGTCATCGTCATCGTCATCGTCACGTGAATGTGCATCAAAGAGAATTGGAGTAAATTATACAAATTATATTCAGAAATTAAATATACATCACTTTCCCTCATTATTCAGAGCGAACTCATCAAGTCTTCGGAAGGATGATAATTAAATGCGTGCAGCATGACGCATTTGTTCCCGCGTGGGCACACAAACTGTCGCTCGGGCTCGTCGCTTTCATGAACCGAAACCAGCAAAACATCGCGTTGTATGCGACAGGGTTAAAGCCCTGTTATCACGTGATTTTCTGTTAATGACTAATCGCGATAATATCGATTGTGTATACGCGCGCCTGTGTTGGAGTAATTAAATATTCGTCTTCACATGATTCTGAGTTAATTAACATTGCTATTTAAAAAAGAAATGCATATTTTCCTAGATAATTCTATTATAATATAAATAAACTATTTTTAAATTTCGTGAATCGAACTTAACACTGATTACGTATTGGCGCAATCGAACTTAGCAATAACATCGTGTGAAGATAGCATTTGCGAAATGAAAAATACACGTTTTTTTACGGCGAAACGCCATTTTCTCGGAATGATCAAGTAGGAAGCCCGCTAAAGTGCTATTTGGAATGCATCGAGTAAGGAAAGTGGCACAAGGCAGCGTAGGCGACTCGTTGCGTAATAATATTGACGGACAAACAGGCGAGCGAAATATTTCTATTGCCGGGGAGACAGCCGCCTACGAAAATACAGAGAGAGAGAGAGAGAGAGAGAGAGAGAGAAAGAGAGAAAAGAAGGAAAACGTATTCTCACGTTTTCTTTTCTCTTAGTAGTTCATTTGACTTTAAGCTAGGCTTATCTCTTTCCACATAAGCACTCTACAGATTCATATATTACATCATGTAAATGTATTGTACTTAAGTCTTTCTTCTCTTCTCTCCAATTCAAATCAAATTCACTTTTTGCTTTAGCATTCTGAGAAAAAAAAATTATTAAAAAATTAAAACATTTAATTCGATACGTTCACCTAAATATTGGGTTGATTCAACAATTATTTAATTATATAGTTCAATCATGTCAACTATTAACATTTTTAAATTAATTAAACCAACTCAATATTTAATTGAACGTATCGGATTAATTATTTTAATTTTTCAACAAATTGTTTATCTCAGTGTGGCAATTAAATCTCTGCCCTCACATAAAAAAATAATGTAATGCTTCACTAAATTATCACACTTTCGTTAGATCGTTTATTTATATCCTCAGTAATGGTGGCAGTAATTTACTTTTATAACGTTTCATTTTTCGAGAAGGCTCGTTCTTCAAAAATGCGTATTTAGCTTTCTGTTCCTTTCTGTGTATCGGTAACAACGCGAATCCTGTAGGGCGCGCATCGAAGCGCGTCTTCTGGTATCGCGGCCGTTGCACTCGTATTTTAATATTAGAATGGGGTCCGATAGGGTCCTCGCGATAGAGTCCTCAATACAATAACGCGATCCAGTGCTAAACAGTAGCTCGGCACGGCATGCACAGTTTGTCGAGAGAAACTGACGCATCGTCGCACGTGCGATATTTC
Source organism: Solenopsis fugax (assembly GCA_003595255.1). Lineage (NCBI taxonomy): Eukaryota > Metazoa > Arthropoda > Insecta > Hymenoptera > Formicidae > Solenopsis > Solenopsis fugax. The sequence goes on along the minus strand of QKQZ01001388.1, from coordinate 10,117 downwards.
GAGGAATCATTTAAAGTTTCATACTTATTACACTCGGAATATCAACGTGAATATTGACAAAAAAACAATTCACGCAACAGTTTCGTGTCTCGAAAGTTGAAGCAATGCGCGCAAAATACGTTGTGCATTTAGTATCGATACATATAATGTGATTTTTATTACATCAATGTAATAAATAACATTCCATTATTACCAAAATATTTTGTTACTTCCTTTATTACTTAACGTTGCCATTTTTCTCATCACAGACCTAAAATTCCTCCACTCGATCGATTAATAAAGAGATTTGCGGGGTTATTTTTGCGCCTTTAATTGATACGATTAAGTGAAAACTCGATCAAATTGACTTTTTGATGGAATTATACTTTACGTCAATTTTATGCCAATTATACGAACGTCATTTATCTTAATTATACGCACACAAATTGACGCATTACAATATTATCTGATATGAGCTTGATTTCTAACTAAAATCTAGAGTAAATCTGCTTTCTATGTGTCAGTCACAGATTTCTCCATCGCTAGGTTATTTTTTTTTTTACAGTATTTCAACTTCAGCAATTTTTACTCAACATTATACACACATGAAATTATGTATATTATTGTATTTAATGACAAAATAAAATATGGAGCACATTTTATTTTGTCATTAAATACAATATATTTTCATATATTTTCCATACAAAAACAAGACAAATGAAATAAAAAAAAGTGAAAAAAATGGAAATATCGACATTTATTCATATACGTAAACTATGTAATAAATAAGTCTTTTGGTTTTAAAATTTTTTTATAAAAAATGTGTAATGTATAAAGTCTAATAAATTATAGTCAGGCAAGGCGAAACAACAGTTAGACAACATATCCTCTTAAATCTTCTTATAAAGGTCTCAGACTTAACAATGCTCTTTGATTTCTAGCAATCTTGACATTGACGCGATTTGACCTAATCCTGCCAATAATCCGAGCCCGCGGTACAGACGTCGCTCGATCTCGGTAATTTCGACGTCGTTTTGGCGTAGATCGCGATACGCTGCCAGTGATTACGCGAGAAATGAAGACACCGATCATTTGTCAGAACGCGCGCGCAGACCGCGTATATTAAGCACCTGTGGTCCGCGGAAAACTCATCGACTGTGTCTAATTGTATGACGACGCGGTAGACGGACAAATTGCGGGATTACAAAATAGCGGCTGGTAATGCGAACGTGTACGGTGCAAATGATTTGCCGTGTTGCACAGTAACGCAACGCATCTGTTGTCCCTTTGTTGTTTAGAGAGCTTTAAGGAGAATACGGTGGCGCACACAAAGAACGTTTCGCGATTACGTGAAATCACTCGCGACCGATCACATCGATGCGTTTCGAGCCGCGATCTAATTCAAACGCGAATAATAATCATCGTATGCAGCGAAGTGCAAGGAGAAACCCGGATGCGCGCGGAAGCGATTTCGCAGTAACGTACGTAAGGTATACCTTCGAGCACGAGAGACCGTCATTTCGCGACAGCGCAATATCGATTTCGCCAGTTGCAAAAAGACGAGCCAACAGCGTCGATCCTTCAACGTTACCGAAAAGAGCAAGGCGCTTCTACTCGGTTTATTCCTGCCGCCTATTTCTGTCTGCCAATTTATACTCAAAGTAGTATGACTTACGTAACGAATGAGAAACATGGTTGCGTATTTTTAGTTTGAGTTTCTCTCTATTTAAAAAATGCAACACTTTATTTTTTTTCATTCTATATTTCTCACAAATCTATAAATTTTATATGTTTTGAATAAATCTTGAAATTATTTTAACAAAATATTTTGCAAGAATTTAAAGATAAAGAGATAAATAAAAGTAGTACGAGTGAAATAATCGGTGCCGCACTTCGTCGTGACAGCATCTAACATGGATTTCGAAGTAAACTGTTACAACTTGGGTATCAAGATCGTTATCGAACAAAAGAATGTCTTATTAATTATCTGACAACGATCACGATCTGTGATAGCTCTAGTCACGCGTATGTCCATGCCGGTAATGCATGGAATCTCAAAAACTTTAATTGGATTGCCAAGGCTGCTAAACATAGATTGTCAAAGGAAAGAAAAAAAAAGTCGCAGGTAATTGCCAGAGTGCAGCTAATCGGCGATCGTTATTTTCACATTTCGGGAATTTTAACCAACGTCTTTGAGAGACTGTTTTCACAAAATCGTACTTCACTAGAGGTTTCCTCAAAAGTATTCGCTTACATAATTGAAAATTTTCCGCGCATGCTTAAAGCACGCAGATGTTATCCTGTCTGTTATGTCATCGATGACAAGTACAAACAATAGGTCTAAAATATCTTAATACCTCTGAGAAAATGTTAAAAATGTAGGTGTCATCAGATCACAAAGTCACAAAATTATATGAACAAAATGTACGATAATAAAAAAATTAAATTAAATTAATTGAACTAATCTCGCTAAGAAAATATTTTTACAAAAATACTTTCTGTTTTTCACAGAGTTCAAAATAACTTGTTTGTCTTTAACTAATTTCAGAAGAATTTATATTTACACCTACGACATTTTTATCAAAAATATAAGAGAATATCTCTCTCAATATATACATAAGCAATACATCTTTATTTAAATTATAAATTCAATCTTCTTTAGAGGAAAAAAATTTAATTATTTTTTTTTAGACAGAAATTTAGTCACAGAGAGTCAAAGCTTGATCCGTTCTTATTCACAATCTACTCATAACTCGATTCTTCGCATGAGGAAAGTAAAGAAATGCAAACATCGAATACAGGCTATTAAAACGATACGAGTTTGTTACGAACAGTATGACCGTGACTTTAGCGACTTTCTTCCTGATAAGATAAGATAGAACGCACTAATGAAAAAAAAAATAGCTTTTTGTAACATAAAAAAGCCTTTATACAGCAATACGCATAATCACGCTTATGCGATACGTATGAGTGACGTGTGAGGACGCGTTATTTAGAGGAGACTAGGACTAGTTGATCAACTGTTCAGTTTTAAATTCTTACAAACAAAATTGTGAAATTTATCGAAAATGAAAATACCATATCAGTTACTAGGTACATTAATAATATTTTAATAAGTAAATACTAATAACTGATATAAGAAATTGATATTTTTTGAATATGTTTCTTATGTATCAAATAGTTCCAAAATCGGGGTACGGTGACTTAGAGCATTGTTGAGTTAAGAAATAATATATATTAAAATATATTATTAATATATTTTAATGTATTTTTATTTAGTTTAATATAATTTACCGAAAATTGAAATAAAACTCAACCATATTTAACTAATTACAACATAAAATTTTTTAAACCGCTTAATTTTACAATATTATTCGTTGATAAATGATAAAGTTTATCTATAAAATAAATATATTTACAACCAAAAAATATGTTATAAAATTCATCAATATCAAGACTAAATAATATCAAGACTAAACAAAAATAAATTATGGGAATATATTAAATAAAATCTACATTTATATCAAAAATACTTAGACTGTATAGTAATTTGAGAACAAAAAATGTAAGACTAAAAATATTTACTTGCGTATATGATTTTTCAATAATGCTAACACTTAAGCGATATGCAATATCTGTGACGAAATATTTCGAACAACTGAAGTGTTTACTGCGTGTACAAACACGATTGTAGCTATATATCTCCAATGTTTTGTTTTATTTATAGATCCAATTAGTCCACATGCCCCTATGGTCAATTAGCCTCGGTCTTAGAAGCGGAATCAATACGAAACTCAAGAAATCTCGTTTGCATCTCGTTAGGATTCACAACGATTCAAGATCAAGGTAACTACCGCACTCAAAAATAAACCTCCTCGAAATTCGCCGGGACTCGTTTCGCACGTGCGAGAGCGCTTATCGTAGCTCCGCGAATTTGCGGGACATCCCCGTCAGGTTTGACCCGGAATCTCGCCCGCAATTTTCGACGGCAACAAAACATTGCCCCGCTATACAAATTATGCGAAAGTGTTGGGTACGCGGTGCCGTGGTGGCCGGTACGCGGTTTCGCGAACCGCAAATTTCAGGGTTTGTAGCACAATCGCGAATCCTCGATAATTCGGGGGTACCATCGCCATCTCTCCGATCCTTTTGCAACAGTCCCCCTTTCACCCGTGGTCCCTAGCCGGCCGAGCCGCTCTCCCGAAATTTTTTACTGGCCAATGCACCTCCCAACCGTTCCTGCGTTACCGCATTACCTCTTGCCGTCTCCCTCGAGGCGCTTCGTATATTTCGTGCACTGAGTATAACGGTGCTTCGGAGACGCGGCAGGTGCGCCGCGAAAACGGCATTGAAACAATGAAAGGATTTATATATGAAAAATCTCGCTATAATGCATATCCTCGAATCGAGGAAATCAGTTATCTTGAAATAGACATCCCTCAAAAGACTGCATAAAATAGTAGCGTAAATTTCGAAAAATAATTAAAATAATTCTTTACACTATTTTATTGCAAACGTTGCTGCAGTATTTTTGTAAAGTCGAAGAATGTCTTGTTTTCACGTTTCTTAATGTATAAGAAAAAAAAAATCTTGTATAAATTACTTTAATTATTTAATTGTTTATATGTATAAATTTTCTTAAGATATAATTTTAAATAAAATCGCTGACTATAGGATGAAAGATAATTCTTATATCGTTGTATAATGTGTCTCGCATTCTTTGTCATTTCAAACTGCGATTTATAGTGTATTGTTGAGTTATGCATCATTTCACATCTAAAGTTAGCGTAGAGAAATTTCAAGGTGACGAGCACGCGAGTCTCATACCCGAGTATGCCCTTATCGATAAAACATCTATTTTCTACGCGTTCGATATTTCAACGACTTGTCAATACTTCAAGGTGCTTCTCTTTATCATCGACACCGTCGACATGCGTAGCGAGAAAAGAAACAGAAAGATAAAGACAATGATTCTGTGTCTTTGCCTTTATTGTGTCTCGGGAAAAAAAAAACTATTTCGTTTATCTCGAATATCTCGCGCGCCAGGATTAAAAACGATAGACCGATAATCATCTTCGGTAAAGAGCTAGAGAGGCTCTTATTAACCAAGTTCGTGCAAGAGTATTTTTCGAGAACTGGAAAACCGAAAAACGGAGCTGCCTGAGAGACGCGGCGACGATGACCGCGAGATATCTAATAACGTTTGTAGTCGTTGACTCTTTAGAGAGTCAAATACTAAACAGATGTCAACTGAATTCACTGCGGGAGGCGCCCGGATGCTCCTTGGCGCCGCGATACATTCGCAGACGCCGCGAGGGTCATTAGGGATAGTTGAAACCGGGCGAACTGCTAATGAGTGCCGCAAATAAGTACTGGTATTATTAACTCCCAGTGCCGGTGATCGATCGACCGCATCGCGACTGACATTCAGTGTTGGACTGGATGAATGATGTAATTTACAAGAAGAATGCTTGAGCAGTGTGATAATCTAAGCAATTTTAGCGTTTAATTCAAGATTTAATACATTGTTAAAAATGTTATGAAATTCAATACTTTTTTTTAGTTACACATTAAATTTAATGCAATTTAATGTACATTAAATTTAATGTATCTATAACTGAAAAGCATGTGCATGAAATTTAGAGCACTTTTGACAACATTAAATTTACATTAAATGTACATACATTAAATGTTTTTAATATACCTGCTTGAAATTTGCTTCGTGACATCACATTAAATTCTGCTGCCAATTTTTAACAGTGTAGGAATTGATGAATGCTATAGTTGAATGTTAATATATTATAACCTTGTTTAATTTTTTGAAATTACTTTTCAAAATCTACATCTTATTACATTAAACAATGCAGTAATAATAATAAAATAGTATTTTTATGAAAAAGTATATTATCCGTATAACAGCAAATATTCTGTTTATTATAAACGACGAAGATACGAGTTGAGTTTATTTTTGATTTCCGAAAAAATCAATTGCGATATGCAAAACATGAATATGGACTTGTTATTAAACATAATATCGCTAATGGATTAGTATGAGCAAATAATGATGAAATTTATATTGCATATGACGGCATAATCCAAAATAAGATTTACTCCGAAGTGATATTTTGGCAGAATGTAGAGAGATTTAAGCCTTATTTCTTAACAAATTAATAACAATATTTTACAATATTTTAATAGAGAGAAATTTTTATATCAAATTTTAAATCAAAATTTATATAATCAATATATTTTCATATAAACATATAACATAAAACATATTGTTATATTTCCCATAATAAATATATATAACATAAAACATATTGTTATATTTCCCATAAGAAATATCAATACTGTAATGTTTCTCTACCAAAACATTACATCCAAAATTCGCGAAATTCGAAGCGTTCTTCTGTAAAAATCTTCCAATAAGTATGACGTTAATTAAGATAATAATAGATAGGTGAACTAATATTGTTATCGTCATCGAGATGGCTGTTTCATTGGCCAATAAATGATACCCGAGGACAACTGCTTCTTTTATTATATAAGAGATAAGTATTGCCTCTCCGAATTAATTTTACGCGCGTGTATGTGTCCGAGTGGTCCGAAATTCGACCCGTTGCGTAACGAAGACGTGACGGTGACTTTTTTCGAAGACGCGATTTAAATCTTGCTCGAAAACGAGCATTACGACTTTCGATATCACGAAACAAATGCAAAATCTCGGCGTCCACGCCGAGACCAAGATTTTCAGAGATTTTACGCCCGACCGGCACAATAATCGCGGTCTTTGGCCACGTGGTATAATTGGCAAATATCACAGGCCAAGTAATGCGAAACGTGCACACCGGGTGCCGCGTGTGTGTCTATACGTAAGCAAACATTGTTGATACGTAAGTTGGCAATGTCCTCGAAAACTGAAATAGTTATGACTTGATTTGAAAGGGGAAAAGAAAGACCCTTGACAGATGTTTAGGCAAATAATAATATTAAACCCTCGTGACAATCACAAATTCTCCGAATATATGTATATCATTTTATTCGAGGAACGTCGAAAGTGTAATTAGGATCGGTATTAACACAACGCAATCTGTGCGTTCACAATTTGACAACGGAATGATCTAATTTTTTTAATGACATTAACTTACACTGTTAATTAAATTTAATGTAATGGAAGCAAATTTCAAGCAGGTACATTCGAAATATTTTTCATGGAAGAGTGAGCTAAATTTCATGCACGTGTACACAAATATAATATACTTTTCCGTTACAGACCTATTAAATTTAATGTACTTGTGTAACTTAAAAGTACATTGAATTTCATGACATTTTTAACAGTGTACGCTTTACGACTGAAACATTGGCAGATATTGCGATTCGGTGATACAAAACCGACTTCGGGTATAAATAATCGTATCGTAAGTTTTCAATACTCATAAAGTAGTATACAGAATAAAAATTAGTATCAAATCAACAATCATATTCTCACATATACGCAAGAGTATAAAATCTCATTGATTCTTTACAGTTTTTTCAGGGGGGATAAGGGGTTTAACATCAAGATGCAGGTTAGCATCGCTAATTATAGTAATTATTAAATTATTTCTAATTTAATAAATGTGATATTACCTGTTCATGTTCAACTTATAGCTGCGTTATGACCGGAAAAGTAATTCGGCGCATAGTCGGTTGAATTTGAAAACGGGTATATAAAAATCGCACAAGTAAAATTTATAAAAAGCACTAAGATCCAGCTTGACCGTAGAAGGTGTTCTTATTTCAATTTGTATGTATTACATTAACGATCGAATATCTCCAATCTCATTGAAAGAATTTGATAATCTTAAACAGACATAACATGCTTACATGAAGAAATAAAATTCTTCATGCAAGAAACAAATTTCTTCATGTAAGCAAGTTGTGTCTTTTTAAGATTATCAAATTCTTTCAAGATTTTATACAATACTTTTGCTTACATATGAGAATAAATTTGGTAATTTGATCATTTTTTTCTGTGTAGCACATGAAAATGCAACGCTAATATAATTATCCATATTTTCATTACCCACCCAAAAATTACAGTTAAGCGTAATTGTGATTTGTGTACATTAATGTATGTAAAATAGATAGATATGATAATAAATGATTATGTAAATAATATGCAATTGCATGATTAATATGAATTCTATTGATAATATAAATAGAACTAGCAAACGTGTCGAGCTTATCGAACTTTTAAGAATTCGAGCGAATATTCGTGAGTGTACGTTTTTGCCATTCAAAATACGCGACGAATGTCCTTCGAAAATAGACAAGGAGCTGTGTAACCTCTGCATTAAAAAAACACGTATGTAAATTTCAGAGAACAGTCACAACGTTTGACTGCTTTATGCAATTTACTCGAGTATGTCCGTCTAGCGTGCCGAGACATGATAAAAATTGTCTATATTATTCGCAAATATTTAAAACAGTTACAAGTTTCTCAGAAACGTGCGTCTGCACTATTGATGATCGATCCTCCACTCCAATCTTTCCACACACTGTTAAATTCGTAGAGTCGAATTCTACAGAATTTGAATTTATTTTTAATTATTCTTATAGGTTGCCATTGATCTTACTCTGTTGTCAATTTAAAATAAAACAATGAAGTTAAACAAGTTAACTATAAAAATGTTAAATTTAACTCTAATTTAATTTATTATTTACTAGACGCGTGCGTCAATATGGACACTGTAATGAAAGAAATGTAAAAAACGATTTTGTTGAAGACACAGATATGAAAATAATTATGTTGGATCATTAAAATAATTACATTGCAATGAAAAAAGTATCCAACATAATTATTTTCATATCTGAGTTTCAACAAAATCGTTCTTTCAGTGTACTTTAAAAGTAATTGAACTACAGAAATGGATTGATTAATTGTTCTTTTAATTATATATTTTGTGTTATGTAATAAATTTCGATATACATAGAAGTTAAAAATAACAAAATGTTATTGAACTCAAGGAACTGATTTAAATTTGATTTTTAATAGTGCAAAGATCGAAATTGCTCGATTAACGATTCACATTTCGCGAATCGAACAACAATCGCTCAACAATTCGATGATTTTGTTCCAAATAATACGGTATGCAGTTACAACGTTTCCGAAAGCAACTACATAATCCGGCACCGCGAAAGCATTTTCGTAATTGCAATTATTATTCCGACCAAACAACAGTGCAAACGTAACGTAATCGTAAATATCGGCATCGCAAACTCCAATAGCCGGAAAAAATTGAAAAAGTGGCGTGACTTGGATGAAAGTCCAAGTGTCGCGAAAGCGATCTCCACGCGCACCGCAACCGCGCTGTCTAATAATACATTACAATTTCCCGATATTCACGGCGGCTAATATCGAGCTCGGCGGAGAACGGACGAGGATTTTCATTTCCTCGTGACGACAACAACAACAACAGCCACGTCGTCGCCACCGCCGTCGCCGTGACTTTCCGCCGAAACGGGCGTGGATCCGAATTTTCGGCGCGCGGCTCGAAGTCGAGACTCGAGAGCACGTACACGCGCGAGCACACACACACACACACACGTACACCTCGCCGAATATTCGCACGAAGGGTCGCGCAAATGTGTAACACAGCCACGCCGCGATGTAAACACAAACGGCGCGCGCGACCAAGGCAGGTCGCGGTGACCAATAATCGACCCGCGGTACAAACTACGCGGTATAACGGCGACACACCTGAAACGAGAGCGCGCGCGAGCACGCCTCCCTCGTTCCGAGGTGCGAAACCGCAGCAGGAGAGAAAGAAAAACAACGTGGGTAGTATACAGCGACTTGCTCGCGCTCGTTAGGCGTGCAAAACATATACACACACTCACCTGGAGGTCATGACAGCCGTTATCCCTGTGACTGGCAGCACGTATCACCCCCGCACGCCAACCCCACTCACTAATCTTATTCACCTTCAGCTTGGTGAAACCACTCACCGAGAGAAACCTCTTTCCCACGATCTCCTCGCGAAACTTGTACGCCATATTACGCGTTCGGTAAACCGCGGCGTGCCGAATCCGCGACTTCGGATCGCCACAGCCGGGTCCGCCAGTCACCCTTTCCCTCGCACACGTCTCCCCCTCC
>QKQZ01001381.1:0-40979 GCA_003595255.1 Solenopsis fugax | reverse complement strand
ATTTCACCATCATCTATTTATATTCATACATTAGCGGTCAAAAACTTCTCTCTAAATATAAATATAATATTGTAAATAAATACGTACAAGTTCTTTTCTCATATCTAAAATGAAAGGTTAATAATCGAAAGCGAGTTTCATAACTTAATCATTTAAATCTCATCGCTTCGCACCCTTCAAAGTTCTCGGTAAACGAATTCGAAAGTCTCATTAATTGCCACCCTATATTAGTGGGTACATGGGGAGGTTTTCGACGCCGCGAGCAATCCTAGGCGTTCAACCAGTGGAATTGGTTGCTCGTCGAAAGCAATTAACGTGCCAATTAGCCGGCCGGTACGTGGCCGTTTGTAGCGATTAATTCAAAATTCGAGAGTCCCGTCGTCGACGACGGAAGTTACGTCGATTCCCGCTGTCGTTCTCCTATATTTCCTCTTTGACGAATCTCGGAATCTCTGCACCGTGATCACGAGAGAAATGCAATTGCAGCAACCGCATCTTTACGTTGCGATAATCTGTAAAATTAAAATAGTATTCAAAAATTATTTTAAATAAATAAATGGATATAATAAGACTTTAACACTAGAATAGAATAAATAATTAGATGTAATAAGATGCTATTCACTTTTTTACATTATGACACTGTTAATAATCGGCAGTAGAATTTAATGTAATATAATGGAAGCAAATTTCAAGCAGGTGCATTAAAAACATTTAATGTACATTTAATGTAAATTTAATGTTGCCAAAAGTGCACTAAATTTCATGCACATGCTTTTCAGTTATAGATGCATTAAATTTAATGTGCAACTTAAAAATACGTTGAATTTTACGACATTTTTAACAGTGTACTATGAGTGAAAAATCATTCACAAACCTGAGAATTTGTTTACACTTTTTTCCTGCTTTATAAGTTGCAAGTTATTAGAATAACTGAACTAATACTATTTTAATATAAGAAAATCTTATTAAACGTTATTTAGTATATGATTTTAATAACAGAAATTTTAATAACTAAACTTGAATCAGCCCTTGGGTGAAAATTCACCCAGAACAGCACTACAGGATTAATAAATAAATAATGATCGATATGCGTGAAGTAGTTACATTTCTTCTCGATAATCAATTGCATCGCTAAAATTAAATTCGATGACTAGTCGAGAGAGGGTGTCCCTGACGAATAAAGTGCATCTAGTCTTCTCTATCTCCGCGATTGCATCCGCGAGATGCATCGGAGGCGTAATGAGCGCGCGAGCGCGGCGGGATCGATTCAATTTCGCATCCGACGTCCTGGCGGGATCTCCGTGATAATGAAAGAGGAAGCGCGGCTGATGAAGACGCGATATTAATTTCTGTATTGCTTCCGCGAGGGGAGAAAGAAATCCGACGTGAGAGGGTGGAGAGGTCGAAACGGATAATCGCGCCGATTCTCCTACGTCGTTCTTGTGCGGATTACGCGAGTTTTATTTCGAGACCGCGTCGTCTCGAAACGAGACAATCCCTTATACGACCGGCGGACGCGCCGCCGCTCATCGATTAACCGTCCTACCGGTTTTCCGGATGGCCATACCCACGTAACGTAACGGTTCAACCTCAGCGGCGACCACCGAGGGGCTCGGTCACACAAGCGGAGGACCGGTTACTCGATTCTCAGTAATTCAACATCAAGCTTTTGTAGAACACGACAGGCCGAGGCAGGTGCGGTCGTGTTTATTTTCGCTCTCTTGGATCTGCATTTGGATCTTACTATTAATTTGATTTCATTTTATCATTAAACTGTTACAGTTGTTACGAATTACGATTTTTTATCAATTGCAAACTTACGCTACAAAATAATTAAATTTATTTACATACATTTTATTATGTTTTTGTTTTTTTCGTTTTATTGGCTGAAATAATATTAGCTTAACGCGATAAGATTGTTCAGTGAGTTTTCTTTGTGAGGGCAAAGTTTCGCTTTCGGAGATATCGCGCGATTAATTTTGTTATAGTTTGATGAATCATGTTTCTACGATCGCATTCCGAGGCTATAGTCTCTTCTTTTTTTCATCGTCGCGTACCAAGAATGATGACCCTGAAATAAACGAGCGAGCTCGCTAGCCCGTGACGCAGATCTAATTTTCGTTGATTGACGCAAAACGAGTGGGCCGTGATAAATCGCGATGTGTCCATCCGATTAAAGTGTAGGGGCCCACGCTCAACCATCTGTGACAAATCAGTTTTCGTACAGCGGTGGAAAAGACAGGTCGAATCGTCCGGCAATTTGACGAAAAGCCGATTTTTCCGATATCGGCGCAAAAAATGTCATTTTACCGGCTCGAAAATCACTTCTATTTCCGATGCCGAGCCGAAGGACGAGTTGCGAACATAACGAACGGCTGTTCCAGTTGCGACTTAGCGAGGTATCGACGTGAAAGACCGCATTTGTCCCTAAGAGAGACGGCACACCGCACGATCGCGTAGAAACAAACGCTTTACACAATCGCCAGTGCAATACGAGAGATCGCCGAATGAGTCATTGACGTGCGCGAGCTGTCGTGGACGAACCAGAAATTCCGCGGATGCGCCGGTGGGTTTCGTCGAAGAGAGCTGGAAGCCGCATATTCGCGTCGCGTGTTCCGCGCGTATGCGTGCGTGTACACGCACGTGCGCGCCAATTCCAGTTTCATTCGAACGTGAAGCCCCGGCACGCGTGCCGAAGTGCGAGCTGCTAATTCGAACGGAGAAAGGCCCGTTGGGGGCGACAGGGAATGGACGAGGATGGACAACAGACATGAGTCATGCAACGTGCTTCTCTCACCTCCGTTCAGTGTCGTCCACCAGGGACGTTGACTGTTTTTTTTTTTTCCACGTGTAACCCGATAGCCGTTTTCGAGTTTAAACATTCTGATAAATGATTGATGTCTCAACGAGATACGTTGGCTTACAAGAAATTAAAAATAAAAGTTTAAAAGAATTTTAATCAATTCTTTACCGTGGACATTACACGGATAATATAATGTCCTATGAATTTCTAATTTTACTTTGTTTTTTATCATATTAAAAGAAGAGAAATAAAAATAATTGCTCTTTACTATGTACATAGTTGTACACTGAAAAAAAAATTACTAAATTTTAATAAATATTTGTTTGTATATTTGCAAGAAAATATTTACTAAATGTAAATATATATTTATTTAGTAAAAGGACAACTAATTAAATTTAACTATCGGTTTTCTTTTATTGAATAAATATTTATGTATCGCAAGTAAATATTTTCTTGCAAATATACAAACAAATATTTAGTAAATTTAGTAAATTTTTTTCAGTGTACTACATATTTGTTAGTGTATTTTTTGTATTATTCCTCTTTAATAATAGAATACGTGTAATCTTACGTGCTGCGATACATTTACGTTATCATAAAATTTTTGTTCTTAGATTTTGTTTGACGATTTCACTTGACAATGTTGTTATACAGCCCTGATAGACCTGATAACTCAATAAGCCAATAATCTGCTATTTACCTAGACTCTCACTTATGACCTATTCGCTTTCTCTTGTTCTAGACCTTTTCTAAAATTCCTATTCTATTGACATTTGATTATTCATAACCAAACAGTTCCTTGCAATATGTTTCGATCGTCAAATTCTTCCCTCTCTCTAAGAAACCAACCAATCGATACTTTCTATTTGAGAACACTATACATTATTGGACAATGTCTTACTAATTCTTCTATATAAAGATCAGATATTCTGATCATCCCTCTCGATCAGGAACAGTAAATCTGTCTTAATTGCCTTTAATATTTGCGATCCCGCCTTTATCTCCAAATAAGTCGCTGGAAAGTCGTAGATTCATTATTTATTAAATGCGCAGGTGCACGGAACACAAGTTTTATTTGTTTTACTAGGAAAAAAAACATTGATCAATTGTAAAATAAGTAGCAAAAGTCCTAAAGATTTTTTCTATCACAATGAATTAATTATATTTAGCAGACAAAAGAAATATATTTATAATTTTTTTTTAATGGAAAAGACTATGTTAGATAGTGAAATTTTTTAAAATTACATTCATTAAAATTACATTATTTAAAAAAACTAAAAGGAACTACCATATGTTCTCAGTAATTGTGTATCATTCTATATAAGTGTCTCTTAAGACGAGGTATTTATATCTCTAATTGCGGCGATAACGATAAGCCTATGAGTTGTTAAAAATCGCTATTATGCACTCTTGGAGTCTTGACTTGACATCGTTACTAAAATCCTGACGAATTATAAACTTCGTGCCAAAGCAGATTCAATAAAACGCACCGATTCGCGTCAACTGTTCTCGCTCATTTTTAGGTCATTACACCGCGATTTATCTCATCACTCATGTGATATCTGTCTTGAGTAGGCGTTCACTTCTTGTTACATATCATACAATAACAAGAAATGAATGACAAAGGAAACGATGTGCACGGATGACAGATTGTTAAAAATAAACGACAAGCCACGATGTACCTTAAGGTTTCTTTTTCCTCCGGTTTTTATATTCTACCGAGAAGAAAAAATGTTTCTACAGAAATAATTGGGAGGGTGTGCGAAAGCTGAATGCCAGGTTTCTTTTCATATCCCGTGCGTGAACGTCAGATCTATGTGTCTACTATTCACGAAAATTATGGTGATCCTCATCACGACCGTGGAGAGAGCGGAGGAGAGAGACGCGGACGGACAATGCAAAGAATTCTTGGAAAATCGATTGCTCGAGCTTCGGCTGAGCACTGATCAAAAGAATCTTTGAAGCGCTCGAAGAAGAAGGGGGAGGAGTAGCCGGGTTACTATTTTTCGCCACTCTTTCATCCCCTACGGGACGGAAATACACACGGCGGTGCACAGTCCCACAGAGCGGATGCCGCTGAAAATAAGATGCGGAAAAGTTTCCGAAAAAAAGAAGCAAGAAAGCGGAGATGAGGGATGCGCGCCGAAATGAGAGACATACTAGTTTAGTGCACTACTTCCGGGCTCCTTCTTCGTAACAAATCCTCGTCTTCTTTTTTCTCTTTCTCTCTCTCTCTCTGTCTAGTGCTCCGGTTTTGAAAGGAAATTTCCACGCGAGGCGTAGCAACTGCTAACAAAGCACCGAGAGAATAATTCCGTGTCCCGTAAAATTAATCAGTCCGCCAGCAATTTTTTATTCTTTTTAACGTCACACATGTAGTAACACGAAAATAGTGTCGGCGGAATTAGAAAAAATCTACATATTAAAAAAAAACTTTTGTGCGTGAGACAATGCACATTCTCCAAATTTGAATTTTTAATAATAAAATTATTATGATCATTAAAATTTATTATGTTATAAATTACCAAATTAAATCACTAAAATTTATAATAAGTCGTTAAATTACGAAGAATAGTGATACTGCAGTTAATTAAAGCTATAAACTTTTTAATTTTTAGATTTAATGATCTATACCTCTTCTTGCAAAGAAAAGATGAAACGGATAAAAATTGAAAACATTAGCACAGCAAATATAAAAGTCTAGCTCGTTGTTGTAATAATAAAATTATTATTTTAAGAGCTCTAAAAATGAGCAAAAAGGAGATTGTTATGTAAATGATAAATATATTTAGCAATTTACATGATGTATACAGATAACGGAAAAAGTTTCAATTGAAGTCTTCACTGAAAAAAAAGTCTAGTTATAACTACCAAATGTATAGTGAAATAGTATCAATGAAATATTTTATCAATATAACAAAAAAAAATTTTTTTTACTAAAAGTTTAGTAACTTATACCAGATTTGATAATACTTACTAAACATTCAGTGTGTAAAAATATTAACATATTATATGTATTTATTTAATTTGCAATTTATCGAAACGCAGAGATTTTGGCTTTCTAAAACTTTGTTTCACGCCTTTGTCTGTTTTCGTCCAGTTCTCGAGAAATCCGAAGGCGTATCGCTTCAAAATAAAGTGGACCGTCAGCGGTACTCTGTACCGCATTAATACAGCGCGGAATACCTCGCGAGCCGCGTGCGTATCGCCGTGAGTGCGTGCATGCGTGCGCGCGCGCAAGTGTGCATGCATTCTGACCCGATGCGTCGTGTCGGGGCTGCCATCGCGTTCGTTCACTCTTTATAAATAGAAGCTTTAAATTCTGTCGCGAGTCGCGGGCGTGGCAGGCCGCAAGAGGAGAGATCTACGATGATCCTAGTCACGAAACGCACACATACATCATTCAACGCGATCCGCTCGTTCTTGCCTCCCGTCTCGGCGCGCCGCCGTTAATTTTCTTTCATTTTGTTATTTCACATAACATTCGCCTTTCTTGCCGAAATACCTCATTAGTGCGTGAGTGGCACAACAGCGTTTCACGCGCGATCATCAGCTCGCAATTAATTCGATGGAACATCTTTCATTTCTTTTTTCTTCCCCCCCTTTTTATTTAGGGTACGTATTATGGAACTGTTCAGAATGGATTAATTCCGATCGGAATTATTCCAGTTTTTCTAGCAAACATAATAAAAATCTAGGAAATAATTGAATAATTCCGATCACAATCTATTCCGAACAGTCCCATAACATGTGCCCAAAAATTAAAAGCTAAAAAATCGAGGGGGTAATCACTCAGAAAATAGGTGTACACTGGACTGCGGACTTCAATGGATTTTTGTCGGAATTCATTGGAATTCATTACGATTGCTAAAAGATCTCAAAAAAAAGGAAAAAAAAGGTTATCAAAAGTCTCTTTAGTAATTGATTAACTGATTTCAACCAAAAATTTGTTATAAAAGCCACAAATTCATGGTATAACACATGAAACTCATTAAATTATACCGGACTTCATCGGACAAGGAATTCAATGGACTTCAAGGAATTCAACGACTTCTAATAGGTTGTACACCAGAATTCAAGAATGATTACCCCCTCGTAAAAAATATATTTTAATTATTTTCCTTGAATGAGAATCTCTTTTACTACTTTTATTATTACCATTCTCGCAGCTTCACCGTATTGAACGCTGTAACAATTAAGAAACAAAACATAAATGTTGAAAATATTTTATCCACGGTTACTTAACTTCAGAATTTGATATTTGGCATTTTATTCGTAAATATTCGCGAAGGAGCAATAGAACGTCTCGTTGGCCGATGGTTCGAATCGAATCCTTCGGTCGACTTAGCGGCTTCGAATTGAACACGTTTGAAATTTAAGCCGAGCATAAATTCCAAGGAAAGCTCTCTGTTGCGGGTATCGGCTGTTGCATAAATCAGGCGGAGATTCGCGGAACGAGTAGGTAGTAAAGTTTGCGCGAAGCACGATCGGTACACAAAGTTGGACATTATTCATTGACCCGCCATGACCCCGACACTGTCATCGTTTCTGTCTAGTTATTATTTCATTATTTCTCACTCCCGCTGTACTTTCGATTCTAATCGATGTCTGTCTCTCTCTTTTACAGATATTCGGCGCGTGTACGAACCACAACTTGACATGCCACGCCTTCTGTGAGGTAAGATACGGATCATTTTTCATTATAATCAGCTCACGCACTTTTAATCATAACAGAATTAAGGGAGGCAAGGAAATGGATTAGAACATTTTTTTTTTAATTATTAATGTCTTCTTTAATTATTAAATTTTTTGAATACTTTTAATTTTGTTACAGTATTTTTTCTATAAAAATGTTTTAGTATTATTTCAATATCAATAGTTTTATACAATTTAAAAGTTATTTTACGTGGCTGCGTAATTTTCGATTTCTCGTTTGAATTCACTGGTTTATAGCTTAGAACTTGCTTAGCTCTGTTATGAGTAGACGATAGATATCTTTATAGAATCGTACGTTAAATTGCCGTAATAACGCGTCTTCCTGACGTAATCATTTGCCGGTTTATCGGGCGATCATCGAGCGAGATTTATAGCCGAGCATTTAGCAAGGGCTTGGCAACATTTTTCCGATTACGGGAATAAAGGTACGCGACAGCTTTTGCAGAAGAGTTTCGTATTGTTCTACTCCGAAACGCATTGTGGCATGAGAGCGATGTTATTTCGCATTCCATTGCTCCTAAATGCCATCGCGATGAGAAAGAGAGAGAGAGAGGGGGGGGGGTAGATCGATGGCTCGTCGTCGCGGATGGTCGCCCGACACTGTAATTGTTCCGGGAAACCGGAAACGCGTAATTACGCTACGTATCGAATGGAAAATTGTGCGTCGTCGTTCGACGGCTTCTGCATGCATTCCGGGATGCGTGTACCGCCCAGCTTTTGCAGCAATTCCAGCCGTATCCAAGTTGCACGGACAATTGAAAGTGCGCAAACGTTTTTCACATTTACGAAGTGATAAAAATCCTTGGTTATTCGTGATTAGCATTCGTAGCCACACTAGCCACGACGTTTAATACGAGGGTGTGAAATTTCACAATGTAGAGGAAAAATAAACTGTTTCACAAAATAACGTCAAACAGCTTCTTACATCTACGTAAAATTTAAACACTCCTTTTGTATCTCAAAATAAATAAAATATATCTATACATTCTATTCGACTAAAATCATCTTATAAATATAGAAAAATTTTATAATTATCCAAAATTTTATAATTATAAATGTAGAAATTTCAATTCACTGACAATATTCTTACGATATTGTTAGTTTAATTCACGTAATAATTTTGATAATAAAAATTACCGTATATGTCATTGAGCGACACAAATCTCGGCAAGTCCGACGGGTTGACATTAGGAAAGAAGTTTAACGTGTAAGGTGACATGGCATATTGCCCATATTGGCATTAGTGGATTTATGTGTTCACTTGTTGCAAAGCCGGCTGACGATCTTTGAATTGAGGCGCGCAGAAAATCCATTCCAATTCGCATGACGTATAAACTTTTCCCGCGAGAGCTTTCGATGGTTCCTCTAGCGAAATTACCTAGTTGCTCTGCATTCCCGAGCGCGACATTTACAAATAGAGGTACTCTAAATGCAAAGTTCGATATTAATTCCGGGTAAGCGCACGTCAATCTGAAAGCCATGTCAAGGCCGTGACTGCTACTACCGATAAAACTATTTCACGGGTAACGACGCGATCAATTTTCACGTAGAGATCGTAGTTTTTTTGAAATTTCGTTAATTCGAAATTCAACAGTTTTCACACATTTAGCGTCAAGCCGATCAAGTGCGATTTAATACTGAGTAGGAATTTTTAATTTTTTCATCACTATCAAGAAAAGCAAAAAAGCATTTCAATGATTGTTAAATAGCAAAATCTGCGATTTATGCTTACAATTCATGAACAATTAATAATTATGATTAATAACGGAAATAAGCGGAGCGAAAATAATTATCGGTCATGATTTATTTCATCGTTCCAGCTAGCAATCAAAAAATAATTGTGCTCCTGATTATGATTGATGCAACAAATTAGCGGTATGCTAAAAAGAAATACTAATGCCCTTTTACGCGATCTGTACGTTAATCTAACTGCAAATGTGTAAAGCTCATAATTAATACGAAAAATAATTATCAATTAATTATACCAAAGGAGGAAATATCTAATTACCGCCCAACAAACCTATCAATCTCCGCGCCGCCGAGAAGTCCGTGTTAAGATTTTTAAACGCTTTCGGCTTCCACAACATAAAATTACCCGAAATTTAAATTGACAAAGAGATCGCGGAATAAATTGGTCCAGCAAGTGCTCGCTCGCGTGTGTATTTTTGATGGCATCGCACTTTAACATACATATACCACCGTCGCTTAACTAACGGCGACGGCAGCTTAATAAGAACCGGCAGCGCGCTAATTCTCAACACGGGCTTCCCCACGTTTTTTCCCCGAGCGCGACGTGGCGATGCGAAGCCCAGCTCGCCCGCCGTCATCCTCGTCAGCTGTGCGAAGGTCAGGGTCGTGCGCGCGCCAGCCGAGAGGGTGCAATCGATGCACCGTCCGCCGTCGCTCCGCGCATCCCCTCGCCGGATGCAGTTGCCATGGAGACCATCTCTCCTGACCCCCATTGCCTGGAGGAGCGGGAGAGCGGCAGCAGCCCGTCGACGCACGGAGAGGGACCCAGGGATCGGGTATCAATCCTGTTGTACGCTCGCGGAGTGGCGCGAGAGAGTGGCGAGAAGGCGAAGGCGAAGGCGGCGGCGCGTTTAATGCATTCCGCGTTCTTCTCTATCGCTCTTCTTCCCTTCTTTGCGTTTCGTTAAAGGCGACATTCCGCGCGACGAGGAATCTTTTCCGCGTGCCTGTTCCGCGTCCGGGACCGCGCGCGCGATTCTCTTTGGGAAACTTATCTCTTTTGCGCAGTGAAGAACAACTCGCGTGCAATTGTGTTTTCTCTCGGTGAGAATCTCTGTGAGTTGGTTGATTACTTGGTGCCGCGTCTCATGAGATAATAGATGTTATCGGTGAGCGGATATAGTGCAGATATCAAGTAAAATAACACGAGAAAGTATAATTGAAATGTTCATTGCATTTTGAGCCACTATATACGCATCGGCGCGACGTTACTTTCGATGAAAAGAAAACTGATGATAATAAAATCTATGATAAAATACATTTAAAATTATCTGAGTTAATTGGGTTTTGATTGTACCCGTTGTCTAATCAGTCCAATCAAATGATAAATAATTGATTCCCGCGCATAAAATAAGCAAGAGCAAGAATTATTTGACTACTTTACGATTCGAAATATTCTCCCAAAATAGTCTATAATTAAAGGTTTTCCCAGCTTTCTCGCCAACATAGCTAGACTCGTTCGATTATTTCCCTTTTACTAAATCGTCGTAAGCGATAAATTATGATCATCTAATCGAGGCGTAACATCATTCGTGCCAAATGAAATTGCGCAAGGTCGTCCCGAGAGTGACGAAAGTAAGGTCAGCTGATAGAAATCAATATTCCCCGAATCGTCCGCGTAACATAGCCACACCAAGACCACACCTTCGCTTTTAATTCCGTCCGCGCTTATTAAACACGGCAGGCGTAGAGAAGCAAAGTATTTTCTCGCCGCGTTAGACTCGTCCGAGAATTCGAGGCGGGAGAGAGATGGACGGCTGGAAGAGCTGGAAAGGGTCGGAGGGTTCGTTTCTCTCGGCATGGTATCAGCGCGTGAGAGAGTCTTACGTCGCAGTTTGGTTCTTCGGGGTGTTTCAGAGCAGCAGGACGATGTCGACGAGTACCGCCCTCGGAGGCGGTGGCGGAGGCGTCGGCGGTGCCCTCAGCCTGATGGGTTGCGTGAGAGAGGCCTCGCCGCCCCCTCAGAATCATCATCAGCACCATCATCATCGCGCTTTCGGCCTCGGCGAGTTCCCGGCGACCCAGCACAGCGTCGACCCTCTGCCCAAAGGTCAGCAAAACTTGACTATACTACTCTTAATACACTTTGACTGTATCCTTCGTATCCTTGAGAGATGCACGAGAACGTTTTGGAGATAATTTTATTTAGTTATTAGTTTGATTATAGAATGTAACGATTACACTGAGAGAAATCGTTTGGTAGTATAGTGATCAAATTTTATAGTTACTGGTACCAAAAACTTTGTTACATTTAACAAAAAAATTAAAAACTTTTTGTAATTTGTTGTATGAAAATAATTATTTGGTTAAGACTACAAATTGTTTGGTCAAAACAACTATATATTTAGTAACTATCACTAGAAAATTCATTTGATCACTAATCAACCAAACTTTGGTTGATTTTACAAAACATTTCTCTCAGTGTATATCGTAATTTGCAATTTCTTTGTGCAACTTTAATAACTTTATATTAATAGAATACTCATCCTTAAATATGATTTTTTTAAACTATGAATGCATTTCCGTGATTGTAACTCTAATATATCTATACTTTATTAATTCCCTAGAATTACAAGGATATTTACTTAACTCATTTCTTAATTATAACGCATCATTATTGGTAATACCAGTGTTATTCACTGGGATATTAATTATTAACGTAATAGAGTAGATTAATATAATGATTCGATGATTACTGAACGAGAGTCGTATTTTTCGACCATTCGTTGCATTATTTAAATCGAATGGATTTCCTTGGAAACTGTTGTCTGTCTCATTCTAAAAGATAGTATTAAAATACGATGCTGGCGGCGACAGTCTAGACGTGCTGTCGGAAAAACTGCATTTCCTTTTCTGAGAATCGGATTCTCGGTATCGTGCTCATTCGAAACATGCGAATTTTTGAAGCGTGTATTACAGTAACCTGCGGGGTAACGAAGCGTATGATGAAACATATAGAATTTTGTCGAACGTCACATTTGTGCGAAATCGTCGATTTCCTATAAAAATACACGATACATCGCGATGATTTAATCACGAAATTGTTCCTCTAATTCAGTAGTTATTCATATTTTTATTTATAATTCTGTCATATAAAAATAATAAAAATTGCTTCTTACTAAAAAAAAAAAATGGAGACAGAATTGACTTTTTATTTGTCTTTTTATTGCTTAAAGTTTAGAAACTATTTGCTTTTAGAGGAAATAAATTATTAATTTTTACTCAACGGTTCTCCAAGTTCACGCCCAAGTTAGCGTTACGGTATCGTCTACAATCCGCAAGGCTGTACGAATGCGAGGACGTCCTCCGTATCTCGGGCAAGGATGGTGAATCGAGGTCGTCGTTAGCTGCAGAAGCGCGTACATTTAATTAACAGCTGACAGAGATTAAAATGACAATTATGATTGTGGTAGGCGGCGATAGCTGCGATTTCTTTTTTCTTTTCTTATTTTACGTTACGGTACGCCGACTATTGTTCGGAGGAACGTAGCCACTCTACGTGTCATTACGGATGAGTTTCCGGGTCGGAACAATGACCTCCGCCATTGGATTATATCTCGGTAAATTGCAAAGCTCGGCATTCGCGGGGGTAAATTAACTCGCGAGTTAATTTTTTAATCGAGGATATAATTAGCGGGGAAACTTTGCGAATTCTCGGTCAGCTGTCGTTTGTCGTTGTCCCGTCCAAAAATTCTTTCGTAACTAATGTATTAACTTTCAAGAGTAAAAATTTTAACTTTACTCATAAAAAAATTTAATTTGCTCGCCTAGTGCATAAAACGTTAATTTAAACTGTAGTTAAGAAAAGTTGACGAATATTAATAAGAAATAAAGCTCGAATAACCAAGATATACATATACATACTTCGTAGAATTGCTATCGCTCGCAACTGAAATGAGATTTTATGAAATTGTCTAATGTTACAATTTTTCACAGCTTTTTTTATACAATTTTATTATTTTTCATAATTTTATCACGCATTTGTACACAGTAAAAAACATTTTGTATTTGTATTAAAATCGGTCCTTGTTAAAATTTTTGTGTTGAATTTTTAATATAATTGTGATTGTGTTTGTAATTTGAATATTTTGTGTTAAATTGATTCAACATTTCTTGGTGTTAAAGTAATACTATTTATTAGCAAACAAATAACAAAAATAATAATATAATTATGAAACGCAAATTCTAAAATAAATGAATAATATTAATGTACACACATACACACATACATGTCAAAAACATTATAAATTATTTTTACTAAAAAAATACGCTTCCATTTGTTTCCAAATTATATCATAGTATTTTATTTTTAAGTGTTGATCTTTTATACAATATTTGCGTTACTTTTTAGACATTTTCATCTTGTGTTAAATGAACAAAATTTTTTACTGTAATAATGCGATTAACTTTCGCGATGCAGTTCACACCTCGAATAATCTTTCATCCAGGAGAATCCCCCTCCTTTCAGTTTTTTTTTTTTTTTATTTCGAGGATTCCCGCGGCCACGGTGACGGTGCATTCCTCGATATCGTACAAACAGATGTTCTCGTTACGTGCGATAGACAGCCGCTAGCGAACGACTCGGGCGTAGCATTATTTTTCGCGCTTCAACGACGCCGGAGCCGTCACTGAAGCGTGTAAAGTGCGCTCGCACAGAGAGTGTCAAGTACACAGTAAAGATCACTTCCTATCAAGCGTACATTCCTCCTCCCCTTGTCTCGTTAAGGCCGTGTGGGCCGGTATTCGATCGCTGGACGTACGTAGACATCGTGGTAGGTCGACTTTAAACGCAGCATCACGCGGCATCGAGATGGGATTGTGATAGATCGACTTTAAACGCAACGTCATCACGCTGCGTCGAAATTGGGTATGCAACAACGAATCAGGATACAGAATACGTTGGTTTTAAATATTGTTTAATATCTGTGTTGTTGTGCTGCGAGATAAATAAAATTAAATACGTAGCCATGAGAATTCGAAGGCTATTGTCATATGCATTCATGTTACAAAAAAGATTGTGTTCTTAAATATTAAAAATACAGACTAGTATAGACTTTATTTAGGTCATCTGTGTTGCTGTCATAATTTTGTTAGAATCTTTTTATTTTTTTTAATTTTAATGCAATCTGTTAATTTTTTCCACAATTATATTGATAATTTCAAACTGTTAAAAATTTCTTTTGATTTTAAGCTATTAAAAATTTCTTTTTTTTATTTCTCTTATTTATTATTACTCTTTAGTATTCCGTTATGCTTATATTTAATTTTATTTATAGATTTTTTTTTCTCTTGTTATGAATATTATTTTCGTTTATTGCGGCGTGATATATATGACGAATACCTTTTCGTTCTCCGATCTGCCATCTCATGGCATCGAGATTGTCCATTTACCTGTTAAAAATTTCAAAAATCTCGTGCATTAACGTCGACAGCATCGCAAGGTTTCCTCGAGAAGCATCGACAGATACGTCATGTCAAGCGATAACTGTTGAAGCTGCTGAGTGACAGAGACAAGTTAGAGGGGGCAGGAAGAGGGTAAAGGCCATTAGAGAAAGAGAGAGAGAAATCGAATACCAGTACGACATTAGGCACGTACCTTATAAGGAGAGGCTCTCCAGGCCCATGATATGTCGGGCAGATATAGAGTTATCGAGAGGCCGAGCTTCTAATCTTATCAGTCACAACCGCACCGTGTATTTTGCGTGTTATCCGTGAAGTCAGTCAGGTGTACACAGTGCAAATGGAATATGCGAATTCTAGTTCTGTAAGCTTCACGAAAGATGCCTTCTCTTGATTCGATCATAGATTTTCTCGGTAAATATCACCCGGTCAGCATCTCTCAAGGATCTCGAAATTGTCATTTTCAGTGATGATAACACAAATATATAAAATATATTGCATGCGTCACTAAATATTTTCCTAAACGTTTAGAATTTAATTGATAAAAATAGAAATTATTTTTTAATATTGTATAATTGTGAATTTTCACTTGGTTACTTTGTAATGGATTTCTATTATACTTTTTAATTGTTGTAGTATTGTATCAATCTCTTGAGGGATAAATTTTCAATAGTAAAAAAGATTTCATTTTTTTCAATTATATTTTGTTTAATTTAAATTTGTAGCAATCAAGAAGAAAAGAATAAAGAAAATTGAAAATACTGTGATGAATATTGTGTGCTTCTCTTTTGTCGGCAATATTAGAATTGTGCCAGTGTTTCTGTGAAGAGAATTTATAACGCATGATTTAAATTACTTTCATCAAACTCATTTCGTACGTCTTCCGTTTGCAGAACCAAAGAAACGCCGTTTTCATCCCCTGCGCGGTCTCCGGAAGATCTTCCGGCGAAAGAGTCGCGGCGCCGCTGATGCGCGTTCCGTTTCCAATTCTGCTGATCGTGATGCCGAATTGGCACGCCTCCCACGGGAGGAGATCACTATGAGGCATCCCGCGGGACGTCCCGAGGAAGCCCGCAGCAGGAGCGCCAGCGAGCTTCTCACCGACTCCTGCGATCGAGAAAGGTAGTCTCATTTCTCTCTATTCTGTCAAGTTTCTCTTAAAAAAAAAGCATACTTAAAACGTGCTAAAAAGCATAAAATGAATGAATATAAACATCAAAAATTTGGAAGATTGATTTTATACAAAAGTATCTTTTATGTACTATATTCATGTATTATATTTCTTAAAATAATTTTTTTGAAAAAGTTGAAAATAAATAGGGCTCAAATCGTCTGGTTAATAATAATCTCAGAAATTACTGCTTAAATATTTTGATGGTAGATACAGTGACGGCTTGGGTGCGTGTATCATATATCTTTAATTTTTTAAAAATTGCTTCCCGCTACGATAAAGATAGCTTCAGGTTCTTAGCAGATTAAATGTGATATAAGAGTATCGTATCCATCATCGATTTGTCAATGTTTTGCAGTAGAACCATGTTAAATCTTTTCAGTGGACGACACATTAGATTGTCGAGAAAATGCAGTTTTATCGCGACTTTCAAGACACGCAGATTGTTTAAGCAGTATATATCACGAAGCTCATCTTGGCGCCAGTAGATCAGTTATATGGCCAGTAGATGATTTATATGGCAGTCGTTTAAATTTCGGAGAACCTCAATTGTCGTCTCCGAAAATAATTTTGTGACGGCAAACGTAGATAATTGCGCTAGTCATGCCACCGAAATAACAGCTACTTATAATGGCTAATTACTTCCTGTAATATTTAACTACGAAGGAATCTAAAATAGAAAAGCTGTAGGACAACATTGACCTTGTTGCAATTTGAAAATCTAACAATAAATAAGCTCAAAATAATCTTATCACCAAAGCTTAAGTCTTATTAAGATGTAGGTGACATGATAATTGCCTCGCGAATAATAATTACCACTGTTATTTTTGACAAAAGTTTTCTCTTTAAACTTTATTTATAATTCGTTTCAAACGCTTTATCTTATCTTTTGATCATTTTCTTCAAAAGTCACACTGCTAGTAGTAAAAAAATATCTCTTTTTTTTTTTTAATAAAATGTAAAATTTATACTTTTATGCTTTTCGGAGCGTGAATCGAACCGCATACGACTCGTTATCAATTTACGATCCTTGGCCTCGTTTTCGCTCAGCTTTTATTTTTGTCCTCGTAGTACCTCGTAGTGACTTACTTCGTAGTGGCACGAAACTTGAGGGCATTTTGCGTGCTCTGTATGATTTACGTGGGTCGATATGTAATGTCGTATCGTATAACGACGATGCGGTTTGCTTTCGTTCAAGCGATACCACCTAGCAAGCGATAGCACATCACAGAAAGGCCGCATAATTATCTGTCGTTGTTGATGCGTGTCATTCTTGGCAAATAACTCATCGCCTTAATTACGAGTATTAATGACATTGAATAAATGTTACGTTAAACGCTATTTGCGTCGAACAAGTGTACTTTTTTTGCGATAAATTTAAAATGATTTCACAGAAAGAGAGGACAATAATTTTCGTATTATATTTATTAACATATAACATTTTTGTACATTATAAGTTATTAATTTATTTTGCTTAATAACTTATTTATATTATATGTATATTTTTTTATACATAGTTTATACATACATTTTTTGGACTCGCGTATTACTTACACAAGTTTGCTTCTATCCTATTTTAATAAAGTAAAACGAAATTTCTATTTTTATGTAAACGAGATACTATCAAGAAAGTCAAAAATAACTCTTACTACATATTTTATTGAACATCTCTTTGCCCTTTCAGCGTATTTCTGCGACGAGGCGGGGTGGAGGATAGTTTCGTCAAGTTACGAGGAGGTGCCGGCAAATTGTCAGTGTCCCACGATAGCGTTTTCCCGGGAGAAGTTCCTCACACACGGCCTCTCTCTTCGCTGGCCAGCCTGACGACGCTCGAGGTCAGTATTTATTCTCGTATTCAGATGTCACAGATGTTCTGTAATACGTTCTAGCTGCTTTTAGAGTATTTCTCAGGGGGCTGGTCACGAGGGACCAGTACGTTATTTAAGTCCAAGCTTAAGACACGTGGAAATATTTTAAAGAAATATCGAGGATAAGATTTCCTAAATTCGCACAAAATTAAAAAAGAGGAACGTATATTTTTTTAATTTTCAAATAAATTTGCTCTATTAGTGGTACAATAGTTTGCTTATGGATTTTACAATCATTACACAGAAAAAAATTAGTACCAAATCAACAATTGTTTCATATATAAGCAAGAATATAAAATCTTCTTGGAAGAATTTGATAATAATCTTAACCAGACATAATTTGCTTACGTGAAGAGAAAAATTTTCTCCATATGAGCAAATTATGTCTGTTTGAGATTATAAATTCTTCTAAGAAGATTTTATATTCTTGCTTATATATGAAACAATGAATTGTTGATTTGATATAAATTTTTTTTCTGTGTACATAGAAAAAAATTAGTATCAAATCAACAATTTATTGTTTCATATATAAGCAAGAATATAAAATCTCCTTGGAAGTATTTATAATCTCAAAGAGACATAATTTGCTAACATAAAGAAAATTTGTTTCTTCATGTAAGCAAATTATGTCTGATCAAGATTATCAAATTCTTCCAAGAAGATTTTATATTCTTGCTTGCTTATATATGAAACAATGAATTGTTGATTTGATAGTCATTTTTTTCTGTGTATAAAAGATTAAAGAGTATTTAAACATTAATGGATTAATATTTAGCGGTGGGTCATTTTCTGCGCGTTTGAAAGATTGATGCAATGTTCGCGCAATCACTCGCAGGACGGACGCTCGAGACTCGAAGTAAAGTTTTCCTTTCCATCGGCCGGTGAAATTCCCGGCGACACTCGAATTATCTGTAAGAGCTCGTTAATCGTGACGCAAGTACGGGCGCACATGTATTTGCTCGTGTCGTTTACATATCCGCGAATTATATACATGAGCGCGCGCCGGGACTCGCGAGTCGTACGTGCTCGCCACTGCGTGAAGCGTGAACGGCCGTAAAAAAAAAAAAGAAAAAAAAAGAAAAAACGGCCGGTTCTTCTCGGCCCCATCTCGCGGTCATCGAGGAGATCCGAGGTATTCTAAGCACGCACGAATCGCGCCACGCGATTACACGTGTCCGCGATCGGCTCGTGACTTGTCTTCCAATTTTCGCGGCGAGGCGAGGAATCACGGCGCGCAGTCGCATGCAGATGTTACTCGGGGTAAACCGATCACCATTACCGGTGAATTGCATAAAAATGACGATGCACCGCGATCGGGCGTAATTAACGAACAAGGCTGCTGCTAATTAACCGGCGCGGGGCGGGCGGCTGACGGTCTGCATTTCCTCGAACGAACTTGCGCGACTTACTTTTTCTTTCTCCCATCGTACACCGTTACTTTCCTTCGTTATTCTTCCTTTCGCGCGACCGCAGATCGTTATCTCTGGTTTTTTCGTCGCTTCCGTCCATTTTATGTTGCAGCACGTACCGTTTACAACGAAAGTAGTAACAGTTATCTTAACGTCTGCAGAAATAAACATTTGAGTTAGATAAAAGTGATTTAATTTTTTTGTTTCGTTTTATTTCATTCAATTTAAGTCCATAGCAAACAAAAGAAGAATAGAATCGTGAATAATATTCGTTTTTTTTCTTTGTCAGAAGAATTAGAATTTATTTTTGAAGCGATTAAAGTATTATAACATTGCTTTCATTAGCACTCGAGAGAATCGCATAATAATACACTGAAGAAAAGTCTGGTTATAACTATCAAATGTATAGTGAAATAGTATCAATTAAATATTTTGTCAATATAACCAAAAATAATTTTATTTTACTAAATGTTTAGTAAGTATTATCAAATTTGGTATAAGTTACTAAATATTTAGAAAAGTAAAATTATTTTTGGTTACATTGACCAAATATTTAATTGATACTATTTCACTATACCTTTGGTAGTTACAACCAGTTTTTTTTTTTCAGTTTATGCTTTACAAAAATAGTACATCATTACGATAGAGATTATTCAATTTATTTCTATTTATAGTACGTGATAAATATTAATTCGATTAAAATTTAAAAGCAACATATAATTTGCAAAGCGCCATTTCGAAATATATATGCTACTAAATTATATTTTATGCTTCGATTAGAATAAGGGGGATAATTATGATTTATCTGTATAGTTTCTTATAAATAGTAGGCGACATACATTAATTCGATTCTGTGGAAACATAATACTTGCGAGATAGAATTCACTTTCGTAAACTTATATTCCGGCAAATTATATCGTGCATCTAATTGGAACAACGATAATCATAGGTCGAGCGCGTCTCCCGACATCTTCAATTATTGCGGTTAATAATTATTTGATAATTCACATCAGACATATCACGCGAAAATGTGGAACGATCCCTTTCCATCCTTTCTATTTTCGAGAGAAAAATGAGAAGCGCGTTCCGTCCTGATACTTGAGGAAAGTCGCGAATAGTTTTCACGTTCCGTGGAAAACCCGAAACTCGCGATGACTCGAGAGAAGTAAGTTTCACTTCGTCCATACGCTACGTTTTCTTTGTCTCTTTTTTTCAGCGGAGGCAGGCCAGGAAGAGTAACGAGATCATCGAGCACAAAGAGTACAATCATCATCATCATCCACAAAGGCACCCACAAAGGATATCCCTTCGGGTAATTCGCGGAAGCTTTTAACATACATTTAAAGTTCGTAAATTGACGCGTTACGAGTCGTGGCCGGTGCTCTTAGCGATAAGCATTTCACGCGAAACGCATAATAATCTTTATCGCTGTATTTTTTTTATGTCGGAAATATTTTTCCACTTTTCGCATCGTTAAAATGTCGCATTCCATTCGCGTGACGTTACACAGTGACAAAATTCACGTTTTACAGTACGGCGAAGATATTTTTCCTTCAACTAATTGTCAAAAAAAAGGTGAAAAATTTAAAGGTCGTCCTCTCGAAAAATGAGATTTCCACGTCAGATAAAGTTTCTGCATATGACACGACCGCATCGCGCTCACAATAATTGACCGTTGCTTATCATTCGTTCGTAGGTACTCGAGCAAATAAAAACTGTCATAGAGAACCGGAACCAGTTGGCCTCGGCGACCTCGCCGGACACGTCGAGTATAGCGCATGTAAGTATTTGGCCAGCGAATTAATTCGTCCACATCTCGAAAGGGCAAACGACAATTTTCGGTTTTCCGATTTCCTGAAACGTGCGCGACTTTCGTCTGATTACGCGTCCCGTGAACCTTTTACTTAATATTTATTTCATGTACGTTTGATAGATTTTGCAGGCGGTTATTAAAATATTAATTATCTATTAAATTGTGTAAAATGGGTCGTTTTATTAAATATTATATTGAGAAAAAAAGTCGTTAACTTGATTAAATTTTTCCAGTTTAAGTATTTATGTATTTGACTTAAATACATAAAATATTTGAACTTCAGTTTAAACAATTAACTACATATATATTTTTACCTCAAATAAATATTTAAACTGAAGAAATTTAATCAGGTTGAAAAATTTAGTCAAGTTAACTTTTTTTCTCAGTGATTATCGTCACGCGGCGTAATTCGCGTTACCGCTGAATTTTAGTCGCACGTCCTATTCGTCACAATTAAATTTCACGTAGCGAAGAATTTAGCGAGTAAAGTTAACTTTTCCATTTCTGCGGCGAGCGGCGCCAAGTTTTCGAGGACGCTTGAGAATCCGCGCGCGCACGTCCGAAGGAAAGCTGGGGCCGCTCTTCTTAATAAAGACAGAAAGCAAGGCAGCGATAGGCTCCTCTCCGCCGCGGCTAATTACTGCGCGTTTCACCCATTTTTTCCTAATAATGTTACATGCACGCGGCGCGCATACATAAGTGACGTCACGTTTCGCTTTTGCGTTTCAGGCTGCCGGCGAGCGGTATCAGCAGGAAACCACCGAGGTGAGATAAAGTGCGCGACGAGCGTTTCTTTTTACTCTCGGCGTATCGGCGTCAGCGCGTTGTCGGGTGTCGGGCCGCAGTTTCAATCCGCGCCGCGGCCGTCTGGTATCGCTCGCGCGTCGCCGATAGCGACCGATACGAGATCGATCGCGGCAGCCTCGACCGTCGATTTTTTCATGCCGCGTGTCCGCGTTGCGCGTCTTTTATCTCCGCCATGTGGTCCTTCGATTTCTTTTTTTTTGTTTTTTTTTTTTGTGAAATGACGTAACGGCGTCGATCTACCAAAATCATCGCGCGCGCGACGGTGCACGCGTGTGTGTTAAGTGCGCGATGCCTTCGAAGACGAGTAACGACGCGGGTCGCCCGAAATCCATGCGAAAGATGCTCAATAGGGTCCTGCTCGTGTCCTCACTCGTATCAACCTTGAGGACTAGGATCGGGGTAAGAGCAGGAGGAGGAGGAGACCAAGGAGGAATCTCCTCGTCTCCTCTCGTTACTCCGCGTTAATGTGAACTTTCTCCGTCGATTGCTCGAGAAAAAAAAAGTCGCGATCTCGCCGCGGTACCGAGGTGACAGCTTGTCATCGACTTTCTTTCCTTACGTCATACTCGCGCTCGGCCTGTCACCTGGATAAATATACATATTTATGCTTGTAACCCGCGATCAAGATTTATCATTATCTCGCCGGAAGATTCGCTCGCGAAGTCGAGACTAGAGATGGGATCAAGTTCAATGTGTATTTAAAATTCCATAGTGAGAAAAAGAGAAATATTAGCAAGTAAATGTTACCTGTGACGTTTTCTTCATTATTTATTGGTTATAAAAAAAATTTGATTGATGACGAAATATACATTTCTGAAATATATTTCATTTTTCTTATTAACTGGTTTATTTGCTAGGAATAAAAAATTTTATTTCGCCATATTTAAATAAAGATTCATTTCAGTGTAATAATCAAGTTTCATTTTTTAGAATTCGAATAATATTCCTAAGAAATAATATTTCATATATTATACTTGCGAAGTAATTGATACCGGCTAATTATTTTAGAATAAAGTCTTTGCAAAGATTCAAAATTTATTTATAAATGATTTTTATTGTAAAAAACCGAATTTTTTACAAGTGGTACTCGAACCCTAAAAATAAAATTGTTAATAATTTTTTTTTATTGGAAAAATAAAATTTCTAGTAAAGTACTCATAAAAAAATTCGAATATATTTGAATCAGATTCGAATCTACTTAGAAAAAACATTCGTTTTTCGCCAGGGATTATTTGTAAAGGGTTAGAACAGAAATTTAATCCAGAGTCTACCTGAAAGTAATGTTTTTTTTTATTTTTCGAAGTAATAACAGAGATAGTAATCCGTTATATCGGACTGACGAAACTAAAACACGAAACTAGAAGGCCTGTGTCAATCATCGCGGTTTTTGGTGCCGAATAATAATTTTTTAATTTTTAATTTAATTGTAAAAAAATTAAAAATTAAAAAAGTATTATTCAGCACCAAGAACCGTTATATATGACTGACAAAGGCCTTCTAGTTTCGTGTTTTAATAACAGAGACTTCTACATTCAAACAAATTCGAACTTGTAATAAGACACTTGATCCCATTGTTAGTCGAGACTTCTCGGTCGGAAACGAACAAAACGCGTTGCACCGTAGCGTCATAACGAATTAATTGGGTCGTTTTTCATTTTTAGAACCGTTTCGCCGTGTTCGAGAGACATGGGGAGAGGAGCGGCACGGAAGAGAGCCAACAGGCGAAGGTAAGTGCACGATCTTATATGAATACATCATTCATACATCCTATCGATTTCGCCACTCGTCCCGTCACCGCAGCCGCGCGCTACAGAGCAAAATAGAAAAGGGTATCCTCTTGGATATTGCATCAATCGAACTGTCGTAAATCAACCGGTGAATTTCTGCAACAGGTGGCGAGTGGCGAATCCGATAGAGAGAGCGAGAGAGATACAGCAACCGTTAATCTCATCTCTCTCGCTATTAGATAACTCTTTGTATGCGCGCTGCCAACGAATCTCGTATAACGTGGGAACAACCGCGTTTGTTGATTATCGAGATACGACTCCGTCGAGTCGCATTATCGTCGTCACCTCGCGTGCGGGTGACACCGGTGCACCGGGCTCATGCACCGGTGCAACGGGAACCTCCCGAGGTCGTCGCACGACCGAAAAAGCTGTAATGCCTCGGCACCTTTGTTCCGTCCGCCTGAAATATCCGGGTTAGGCGTTCCCCTGGGGTATAAAGCACGTCGTCGAAAAGCAATGCGATGAACAGTGCATCGTGTATATTTATTGTAATTCTTGGAACGTCCAAAGTGTGGCTTCCACGCCGTAATCGCGAGGGACAAAGATGTGGACGCATCAGCGAGAAATTGCTAACAGGAAGCTCTTTGTGGCCTGCATACAGCCGCGGATGATATTTCGTTCATTGTTCGGTACCCTGAACGATAAAGTCTGTATTTATTACATTGCGTTGAACTTTTTAATATCCTACAACTGTTACCTTCATGCACGTCATTTCGTGATATTTATTATTTTTTTCGAGACGACATCGATTCGTGGCAATCCTTCGTGTCATTCTCCAAACAGTCAGTACAAAGAAAAAAAATTAGTATATAATCAAGAATTCGTTATTTTATATATAAGCAAGAATATAAAATTTTCTTGGAAGAATTTATAATCTTGAACAGACATAATTTGCTTACATGAAGAAAATTTTTCTCTTCATATAAACAAATTATGTCTGTTCAAGATTATAATTTCTTCCAAGAAGATTTTATATTCTTGCTTATATATGAAACAATGAATCTCAATTTAATACTAATTTTTTTCTGTGTACTTTTATCTAATTACAGTCAATAATTTTTATAAACGTTCACAGTAATATCAAAAATAATCTTAGGCATTTATTAATAATATTAAAATTGCAACAAAATAATTAATGTCGACACATTGAATAAAATTAATTTGGACCGCTTTTATGAAATATATTTATTATTAATGTTTAATATCAATAATAATTAATTATGTCAATATATTTCTATAATTTAATGGCTAAGTATTATGGTTTACTATTATTTCAACTTTACAATTCTCTCCGAGGCGGTATCTATCTTTTACTGCGGGGAGATTCATTATTAGTCTTTCGAAGAGCGAAAAAAATGACAATGCGCGCGCGATGAATGGGAGGAAAGGATAGTGGAGGAGAGTTATTTCGGGGGATCTCCGAGTTTGTCACCGCGCCTAACGAGAGATATTTTTGGATCGTGACACGTTTACGGATCTTTCGACGCGAAAGCGAACGTCCCGCGAAATGTAAGACAATGAAGATGGTGAGGTGGAGAAGGAAGGAGAACGCGATGCCGAACGCCGGGGAATGCGTTTCGCGTCCCTTTTACATCGTTCTCTCCGTTGTTTCAACTTTTCTCTCTTTCTCGCGTTGCTCGCGCTACCATTATTTCCGTCTGCACGGTGATGAATCTCCGTCCACGGCTATTATTGCGGTTTTCGTGACGGACGACGCAGTTTAAAACAATACCATCGACCCGATACGGGCCGAGCCGCTCCGCAAAATCACGTTCTTTGTCGCTGCCACTGACTCAGTTTTCAGAGCTATTAAAACACGCGTTCGCGCTATATTTTGCAGCCTCGTTACTACAATGGTATTGTCATTGATGAAAAGTCGATGGGCGGTACGTTGAAAGAGAAACTGATTCCGGTGATCAATTAAATTATCAAAGCTTCACTATTTTTACGGTAATTAATGGAATCCATTAAGCAACAATTTCAACACATGTTATTTTTTTTTTTTTAATAACATCTGTTTTAATGAATATCACAATCAATCGCTCAAGGTTTTCGGATAAAACTGGAAACGTGAAATAAAACCTTCATTTTCTCGATGTCAGGACTTGAAAAAGCTTGAAATTTGAATTAAAATTTTAATTAGAGCTCGAGACGCGGCCAGATTTGACGACTTTAAGGCTCGACAACGGTTTTTTTTTTTTGCACATATTTCTTCCACGTTAGTGATGGATTGTTCAATAACACGAACGTTAAAGATACGTTAAAGGCATTAGTCACAGGATGCGGGAGAGGTTGAGGGGGGAAAAAGGGAAATGACGTTTCGATAGCGAGCGTAGGAACAAGCAGAAGCGAGAGACGGCACGTAATAACGGGGGGCACGATACGAAGTTTACTGTTACTTGGCCCGTGGCCTGGCAGCTTCGCATGGATCAACACGCCGAGCGTTTCAATGCCCCTCGGCCGCTGGCTTGCTTTCATCGTCGTGACGGACCGACAGGTAGATTGGGGCGATACAATAAATTGTATCCTAGAAAAAAATACCGCTGCGCGAATGCAGGACAGTGAATGCATCAATGGCATTAATCTCGGATTTATCGAGCGATCGTTTATCAATTCGAAGTCGATTCTTTCTCGACAGATCATGTACAAGTTACCATCTCTATCATATCGTTTAATCTTCGCGAATATTATTATTTAGCAAATATCAGTAGATATTACTTGTAGGAGTAAATTTAAATAGATGCTTAATTTTCTTTTTTATCTCTATTTTTTATTCAATTGCGCAAACTTGATACTTATTAATTAAATATGACTTTGAAAGATCATTGCGTCTCATTTGTTTACAATGTAACATGTCGAACGATAATCGTCTTTATCATGCTATTACAATTTTTTTTTTATACTTTAACACTTTATTTGCCACTGCCGGCAATTAAATAGACGTCAGTAAAGAAGTGCAATACTTAAAACTGGCGCCGGTAAAACGACTCAGAACGGAATTGTTGTTGCAAACAGTCGGAGGTGGCAGCACTCGTACGATCAAGCTGCTGCAAGATGCAACAGATGCAGTATCGTGCATGAAAGAGGCCGCTAGCTCACCTTTCATCGCGATTTGCGGCCAATCGCCATTTTGACGCAATGAAACTTCCACCGGGGAAGCCGCGAAATTATAAACCTTTTTGCAAAATTATCTCAAATAATTTTGGCAAAACAATCTCTCCAAATCGTTAAGAAACAAATTTTGCAACTATCAAAATGAAATAATAATTAAAATAATTTTTTTTAAAACAGAAGAAATATATATGATGACTTTTATAGATAGATCATAATGGTTATAAAAAGGAAAGAGAATTTTAGGAATAATCTCGTTTGCTATTATTATTCTTAATTGACGGAATAGCTTTTTATTATTATCAATCATGTTCATTCGCGTTAATGATGATACAATAACTGCAAGTTACCGAATCATCGGATCTTCGATTATATATAATTAATTTCCGTGATACGCACTTTTCTTTCTTTCCCTCTCCTTTCTCAAGGAGCACATTTTTTAGAAATAAACGTAGCCGTCTGAACGGTTTCGAGGGATTATATAAAGCATCGTAATGTTCGCGACGATGTCCCGAGCGCACTCGAGCGAATAAATTCTTGTGCAAGTAGAAAACGGGCCGATCATTTTTTTTTTATTTTTTATATCTTGTTATCGATCGATGATTACTCAACGCTGCTCTTTATGATTTTTCGTTCTTTCTCTTTTTCACCGTGTTGCAGACTTTTTGTCATAAAGCCTGTTTTTTTTATAGCTGAATTAGTGTACGCTTTCTGTATTTAAAGTGAAATAGCTATATGTTTAAAATTGGTGAAAGCTAGAAGAAAATTTTTAGTACAATAGTGCAGCCCAGTGCAGTTGCAAAAAACAAATCTTTATGTCTTTATCATGCACTCTAGAAGGATTCTCGATTCGAAAATATTTTTATGACTTTGACATTTTAATAACTCCCGTACGAAAAGAGCGCTTTTGTTAAATTATCTAAAAATTAGCTAAATACAGATCTGAAAATAATTTTTTGTTGGACCATCCAAATAATTATGTAGAACGCTCAAGAGCATGACGAGCAATACTACACAAAATTTTGACTTACTTTTGTTCTAGCAACCAATGGTTCTTGAGTATTTTATACAATTATTTTGATAATCTAATAAAATTATTTTGAGGTCTGTGTCTTGCTAAATTTTGTAAATTTACTTGTAATACTTTAACAAAATCATTCTTTCCATGTGGAATTTACTATTCATCACACTATTAAAACATTCGTCGAAAAAACGATTTTACCGCAGCATTAAAAAATTTAACTAGATGCAGTTCAGAAAATAATTTTATATTGGGCCATTAAAATAATTATGTAAAACGCCCAAGTATGATAATGTTGCTGCAATTAGTTTGACATTCCACCAAGCCTATCAACCAAGTTAAACATCCGATACAATTTTTTAAATGGTTCAACATAATTATTTTCAGATCTGTATTTCTGCACAATTGTTTTTTTTTTTGCATTGTACCGCAATTCCGAGACCTGTATATTTTATAATATTTTACTTTTACAACGCTTGACTCGTAACACTGCAATCTTTCGCGAACGCACGCCATAAAGCGTGCCGTTATCGCGATATAAAAAGTTACCGAGCTGCTTCCAACGCATTTCGTTATCATTCGAATATCATTCATGCAAATTTCTTTTTTCTCGAGACGCGCCGCGGATTCCGGGAGACGTCGAGTGCGACGTCGAGTGCCGAAGTTCGTTGACTCGATGCGTGCGAGTTACCGATCCTTTTCTTCGAAGAAAGACTCGAAGATGGCGAGTAAACAGACGACGAGACACTCGTTTAGAAATTTTAATTCTCTTTTACACATAAAGTGTGAGCTATACATAAATTTTACACACATTAACTCTCCTTTGAAATGAACAAATAAACAAAATGTTTAAGAGAAGATTATATCATTGTAATAACATGTATATTAATATATTATATTGTTTTTCATATTTTCTTTTCGATGATTTATAGCTTCGGATAATTTATTAGTGATAAGAATAAATATCTAAAATCTTTTCTTCTCTGTCTGCGAGTAGAATATATTTAAACGAACGAAGACCTAACTAGACATGAACGCTGTCGCGCGACTCTAAATCTTCGCGGCAACGATCGAGTAGTGAAGGGTCGTTAATTGAATGCGATGAATCACTTCATCCAAGAGATTTGCAACAACGTGTCGCCTTACCTCATTTCGCGAATGGAAATGTCGCACGTGCGCGCAATATANTTTTTTTTTTTTTTTTTACATTCGCCGTTTCATTCATATTACGGAAACAGTTTTCGGATAATCGACGGGAGATTTATAGAGGTCACTCGGCCTCTAATCGCGGCTTTTACAGCTTGACATTTCGCGACGCGAATCCACCAGACTGTCGGCGTAAGCCAGTTTGGTATTTGCCTGACATTTATTGCGCGATTTGCTTTCGTGTCGTTGCGGTATGCTGGCAAGGCCGAGAAATCCTTACAAATCCTTACAGAGGACTAAGCCGTATAGAAGCAGTCGTCTCACTTCTTTAAAATATTACTTTATCGCGACCGTCTAAAGGTTGAAAAAAAAAAGATAATCGGACGAAATTATTAGCTACGCCAGAATAATCCGTAATTTAGTAAATCAGATACCGCGTAATTTATTCATACTATCAGCTTTGGAAAAACAATAATTGAATAGAGAAAACGTTGAATGAAAGACTTTGAATTATTAACGTTTTACTGCAAAGTAGCAGAGTAAGCATACATTCGGAGTAATTTATTCGTCGCGTATGTTGTGGCAACTTTCCGCGTATATTTAGCACACCTCATTANTAATGTCAAAGCATGCACTGAGAGAAAAAATTGTAGTGGTGGCAACTATAAGGGGACAACCATACAAATTTTGTTAATATAATTATAATATATAGTTAAGTGAACTATATTATAGTTAGTGCAACTAAATTAATGGTTAAGAAAACTAATAAAATATAGTTACTATATAGTTCTACTATATGTAATTACTATATTATATAGCATACTACGACTATTTTTTATTAGTTCTCTTAACCGTTAATTTAGTTGCACTAACTATATAGTCCACTTAACTATATATTATAATTATATTAACAAAATTTGTATGGTTGTCCCCTTATAGTTGCCACCACTACAATTTTTTCTCTCAGTGCATGCTTTGACATTATGAAATTTATTGCCATTGAATTTTGCGCGCGACAAAAAAGATGCGTTTATTTTCCTGACTGATTCGTCTCACCTCCGACAGGCACTCCGATATCAGGGATCGGACTCGTTCCAGTAAACCCGATTTTAATAAATCTTGCGTCCCCCCCGGTCACGTTCGTTTATCCGTTCCACGACGAGGAAAAATGAAACATTGTTACCGTACGAAAGTACGGTGTTCGATGATCCGTGTTCTCGCGATTGTAAATCGTACTGCGCCGCGACAATTGCGAAGCTATGAAAGGCTCTCGCGTTTAAATGTCGAGAAAGGGGCAGGAGCGGTTGTTGGTGAATGGTCGGTGGCGAAAAGAAAATGGACCGTTTCGCAGAATAGATATCGACTTGCAACATTAATTGCAACAAGAGTCGCGCGTCGTATAAAACGATCGGCGCTCCGTTTCGGTTACTCGATTGCTAATATTAGCACGCCGGAGGGCTTTAAATTTCGTTCGTGCGTAACAAGCGGCGATAACAAGCTTTTCTGATACGCGCGACACGAAAGTCGAACCGGTTCGAGGCGTTTGAAAAAAAAAAAGAATATGTTAACAAATCGCGAACCGTTCAGAAACCGCCAACACCTAATGATCTAATCGATAACTATCAGATCTAATCGAGTTACATGATATTGCGGTACATATCTCGTGAAATGAAATTCGGAACAAAGCACATAAATCCTCGTGAGGTAACTCGAGCGCTTCCGAAGTTCCGCATTGTGTTGGTAGCAATTTTTCAGAGTGAGTTCGTTTTACTCTCTCCTCCGCCTGCCCTGTCGGACGGTGTTAGGCGAGAGATGACGAATGAAGAAGAGGAGCTCGGACAGAGAGCTTTCGTACTCCTGGCTGCGGCCAACAGCTGGCAAGCAGGGAGATGGGTAGCACCGTTAGCGCGCGGCTCGTCCGATTCCTCGTAGATCAGCCTTCTCGATCGTACCTCGCCTCTCTTTATTTCTTGTCAGGGACCATTAAGTGCTCAGGGACGTACGGGATTCGACACTGTCCGTCGAAGAAATCACGTTGGCACATAAACCACTTGCTACCCGACCATTAATGACAGATTCTCGATTGAATGTAGACCTGATTTTTCCTTACGGAAGTTTTTCACGTCGAAAATCAGACATTTCGCAATTTTTTATACAAGTTAAAATTTTAAGATAATGTGATAGAAATAATTTCTTGAAACGTTTGGATTTAATTCTAAAAGTGAATGAGAACAATAAGACAATGCTAGTTATACTGTTAGGAAATGAATTCTTATAAATAAACCATTCTTACGTTTTATAAATCTAGAAATCTAGAAAAGATTTTTATAAAATGTATATTGCATTGTATTATATTGTAATATAATGTTATATATATGAAGTTAGATAAAACGCCCGGATACAGAATATGAAAGTTTATTTTGTGCTACAAATTCATCAAATATTATAATTTTTTTAAGGAAAACGCGATTGGAAGAGAAAATTTTGACCAGCGATGCATTTTCACAAAAAGTATACTTTTTATAAAATAAACTCCCAATATTTTGTGAATTAATTCCGTTAACTGTATGTAAGATTTATTTTTTAAATATTATTTTTCTCCATAATTTTACCATTTTTTATACACATTTTCAGATTTAAATAAAATTGGATAATGATAGAGACGAAGTATAAATCGGTGCTTTGTTGCAATTTTATTTAAATACATCTTTCAATTTAATTTTACAAATAATAGATCAGTGAATTTGTTTTCAGTTTGCTTTCGATGGAAATGTATCACTGACAAATGTTTTCATTTCCTTAAAATCAAGTTTTCCTTAAAAAATTGTAATATTTGATGAGCTTGTAGCATAAAATAAATTCTCAATATCCTATGTCCAGACAATTAATTTCGTAACTGTATAATTAGACATTTTCATTCGAAAATAGGAATTAGATTTTTTTAGATTGCAGAATGGAAACGCAGTTTCCATTATACTTACATTTCTTTTCTTTTATCGTGTATAACATTAAAATATTAACTTAACAGATCTACTAAGAAATAAAATTTGCAGAACCTTTTTTTTTCGATAAAACATTCTCAAGCTGATTCCTTAAAACAGGCACGAATCGAACATGCGCCTCGGGCTTCAATTACCCTCGGAAAATTAAACCGTAAGAGAATTATAACGCTATCGATCTTTCCCGAAGCAAAATTCGAAGCCGTTCGAGTCGAAAGCGTTGTGGCACGTAACGTATACGTTCCTGAGGCTTCCACCACTTGGTCTGACCGGCACTTGCCACTTCTACTGCCGTCGAACTCCACTCGGGACGAGAAGCCGGGATCCGCGCGACTCAACTCGGCTCGGCTCGATTCAGTCAGTATCGCATCGCGACGCGTTTTCCGCGCGCGTGACACGAGCACGCCGTACTCGGAAAACCACGTTTCGCGTTATCCGTCACCTTCTGCCGAGTGAAGGGCTTCTCGTTACGCAAATCCCGATCAACCGAAGGTCGGCGGTGTCAGTCGTTCAGCTGGAACCGACGAGCGAACCGCTCGGAGCGAAACCGTACGCTCCGCTCTCTCGGTCGTGTCGTTTCTAATCGATAATCTTAGTTAATCGCATGCCGAGAGTGCCGGGAGAGAAAGAGCAGAGATGTTACCTGCCAGAAGGGCGGATGTGCGCGCTTTCGTCAAATCGCTGACGCCGTGAGAAGCGAAAGGTGTCACCGGAAGGGATTTTTTACGCATTGGTATTTTACGCATGTAAAGCTAACTTGCAATCGTACGTGCGTGTTTCATACGCACGTTCGAACACCCGTAGATAGTATCGGTTTTATCCTATCGCCGAATTTCGCGACAGTTTCTATTAATTGAAATATCGTGTACGCCCGGTATCTTTCTTTTTATAAATTGATAAGATAAACGCGAAATATACAATGCTTGTCCACTGTACTTCGAATTTTGAAATATTTTTATATTAACATTTCGTGTTTAAGCATTTAATTGGAATTAACTTTACACAAATATTTGCTTGTATTTGATCGATATGAATTTTCTAAAATGCGTCGTGGTAAATAATAATTGCGCGATCTAATTGACGTTCTCATTGTCAATTAGATCGCGCAATTATTATTCCACTTATTATAATGCGTCAGATTCAATATACAAATCGCAATTGAAATAGGCACTATGAACCACCCAGCGATCGTCTTAATAACGATCGCGCATAGAAAAAAAAATTAATATCAAACAATTCATTGTTTCATGTATAAGCAAGAATATAAAATCTTCTTGGAAGAATTTATAATCTTAAACAGACATAATTTGCTTACATGGAGAAAATTTTTCTCTTCACGTAAACAAATTATGTCTGATTAAGATTATCAAATTCTTCCAAGAAGATTTTATTATATTCTTGCTTAATTTAAAAAAATATTTTCTAGGTTTAAAAATAAATTATTTTATACTAGCTATTTATTGAAATCAAGGAAATGATGTTAAAATAAATATATTTACTTGAACATAAAAAAAACTTTTTTTTTTTCAGTGTAATATACAATATATTAAATATATCCGGAATACGCCGATTAAAAATTATCTCGATAAATACCGTGTGCATTCCAGTTGAAAGTACGATTGCAAATCAAGGAAAATTAGGAAGACAATTTCATTTTATATGAAACAATGAATTGTTGATTTGATATTCAATTTTTTCTGTGCGCCAAACGGACAAACGAACTCTCGTTGTCGTTACTAGCGAACGATGGAAATTAGCATGTACTCTCGTACTTCCTCTTTTCTCGCATCGCTTAGCGAACGCACTCATCGGAACAGACTCGCGTTCTCTTTTCTTTTTCTCGTGAGGATGACTTTTCGCGTGCTACGTCGAGATCGATATTCCAATCGTAGGAGCCAATTATCCTCCCGTTTCCTCTGCACCATCGTTTAATCGATCGTACGCACACTCGGAACGATATCTGGGATCTTATCGCGCCGTCTCTCGCACGGTCGATCGCGTTCAACTACTCTCCTTATGCTCGCCTTGTGTCAAATTCAATATAGTCGTAAGTCAGTCGGCGCATTCGATTCGTGTCGCTTGCTGCATCGTGGAAACTACGTCGTTGCACCTCGGTAACACGTTCAACGCACGTTAAAAATATTTAACGTTCATTTACGAATGATTGGATTTAAATAACTGTCTTCCTGATTTGCCTTGATTTGCAATCGTACTTTCAACTGGAATGCACACGGTATTTATCGAGATAATTTTTAATCGGCGTATTCCGGATATATTTAATATATTGTATATTACACTGAAAAAAAAAGTTTTTTTTATGTTCAAGTAAATATATTTATTTTAACATCATTTCCTTGATTTCAATAAATAGCTAGTATAAAATAATTTATTTTTAAACCTAGAAAATATTTTTTTTAATTAAGCAAATGATGTTAAAATAAATATATTTACTACTTAAACATAAATAATTTTTTTAAATGTATAGTTGAATATTTATATATAATATTTTATGTCTTCTCTTTACATATTTAATATTGAATATCTCTGTTATAATTGTTGTATAATTTTCTCAAAGATCTGCGAAAT
This sequence comes from Solenopsis fugax, assembly GCA_003595255.1. Taxonomy (NCBI): domain Eukaryota; kingdom Metazoa; phylum Arthropoda; class Insecta; order Hymenoptera; family Formicidae; genus Solenopsis; species Solenopsis fugax. Next base: position 6,593 of record QKQZ01001381.1, on the reverse strand, counting down.
ATCTTTATACTGTTTTAATTCTTGCCACTCACATGCGACCTACTTGATTTTATTAATTTATATTATAAATTTTATACCTTCCTTTTATAATTTCTTTATTTTGCATTTACAACGATATCGTCATTAGCTCCGTTTCGGTCGAGCAATTCCGCAATTTCTTACATTTCTGGGTCGAACCGCAGTATCATAAGTCTTCTCCGTATTCAATAATACTCGTCTCTCTCTTTCTTTCGATGTGTTGCCGACTCAAATTGCAATACACGCACGTATGCAAATGCAAGATGCAACGTGTTTTCATCATCTCTCACTCGTCGACTCTATTCTGTACAATCTTGCATTTACAAACGCAACATTTCCAAAGTTTCACACTCGGTATCTCTTTTTAAGGATAATTTGGATTAAAAGGGACAGATTTGCGCTGAATCTCTCATAATCTGTTGAATCGTATCAAATGTATTATTTTTTCTAAAATACATATTTTAATAACAAATGAGTATTTTGTATATCATGTTAAATAATATTTTTAGCGAATATATTATTATTCTGCAAGTATTTATGGTGAATATATATCTAAAAATGACTTAACATTTAATCACATTACATTTTGTTATTTAATATTAAATTGATTTTGTTTATTAAGTTGCAAAAATAAATTATGATACATTTATTCGATATTAAATCAAGCAAACCTTTGAGCGTATAGTCTCTCTTTATTGATTCTTGAATAATACGAATGTTATTTGACGAGTTTTGTTACCATAATTATTGTGATTAATTAACGATGGCAGCTATTTTAATTCGCTCGTTTTTTCAATTCTCGAATAATACGAATCGTTTAAGTATGCGATTAGATTAGAGGGAATCCGCAAAACTTGACTCGGAATTAAGTCGTGCCTTATTAAGAAAAAAGTTATGAGTACACCACCGATATCTTATCGCGTCACGCAGCCGCTCGCGAGTTTGCAATTAAAGGCAAAGCGCTGACGGAATTATTGAATCGAGTCTGGAGATTTGGCCGGGCAAGTGCCGGTGAAAACCTCTTCTAATTCACAACATTTGCGATCGCGCCGTGCAACAACCTGCCGCTGTTTAATTGCTGCATTGTTCATTCATTGTATTAACCGCCAGCAGCCCGAGTTAAACGCCTCGTCCGTAATTTATATAACGAGCGGCGATCGCCGGTATCTCGCTCCGGCGATCTACCATTTACTTTCTTTATACATACATGCATACGCGTATCTCACTTCAAGGGCAGACGCAGGTGCAAATGCAACAATGCAACTCTTCCCCCGAAATCGCTGTCCCGTAGAGTTTTTCCATATCGAAGGCGAATCCTCCTACTTTCTCTAAATCAATAATGCGTCATTGTTGCTTTTCAATATACTGATTATAACATATACATGAAAAAAAATCCGACGTTTTTGTAACAAATTTCTTTAAAAATAATTGATTTATTTATATCCTCCGATACTTTTGGAAACCTGTGTGACGTGCCAATTGCGATAAAATAAATCTACAGCATTCTAATCTCCTTCGTGAATAGAACGCATAGAAATGTTAAAATGTATAATGAGTATATCGAGGTTCGCATAAATTAAAATCCGAGATTGCGATTTTTTTTCAAGCTATCGCGCGGTAACACAATATCTCGGATAATTTTCCCACGACCCCTCACAGTCCTTCGTGATATCTCAGTTTCTTCTCTTCTCCGCGTTTAATTTCTCTTCAAATCATAGATGCGCGTCCCACCTTCGAGATTTCTTGCCGATGATGAAAAGTATCGGAAAGCTGAATCTCTCGAGTTCACTTTCCACTGTTCTTCTCTCTCTCTCTCTGTTTCTCCACATTTCTTGATCTCAACGACAATCGACTCGCAGAGTGCTGTCAAACAAATTGAATTTTTTTCTCTGTTTTTCTGCTTCCTGTTGCTATCTTGATCTCCGGTACGTGGCGAACGCACGTCAAGTCCGTCGCAAAAGTGCGGGAAATTCTGGCGAAATGTAAATTCTGCGGTGATGTTTCGTGTCGCTATCACGACGGTGCGATCTGCGAGAGTCAGTCACTTTCTTCCTGCGGATGCGTCTCGCGTGAAATGGCCTGTTGTTTATGCGCCGGAAAGGCTAACAAACCGACCGGACCGCGTGTAAATTAGGAACCCGTCGGGGCCGGTCACGTTAATTCTAAAACGCGAGATTTTACTCGCTCGTTCAGCAATCGCATTCGCGATCTGATCTGCGAGAAACTTGAAATTTAATGCAATTTGGAATAATGCAGCCGATATATTTCTGCAGCTTAAATGGAATTGCGTGTAGCATTGTTCATATATTTTCATATAATCTTTCCTCTCTCGTTTAATAAAATATCATGTAGCATTGTGCAAGTTTAGTTGCATATATTTCTACAAGATTTCTCAAAAAATTAAGAAAAGAAATTCATGTCTCCAAATGTGAGATATTTGTTTATCTCCAATCAACGCAACGCAATAATGATATTGATAATATATCTGGCAATTTATTGTTTTCTCCTGATTAGTACTCTAGATTGCACTTAAATTTTTAAGATTATATCGTTTATAAAGATTAAGAGAAGTATTTTTCTTTGTAGAATAAGCTTCAATTAAGCTGTACATAGCAAGTAATATGCGAATTACATTTCTCAAATATCTAAATGTATAATCGTGCAAATGACGTTTGAGTTTGATATGATTCAGTAAACATGTTTTAGCTTGCGTTTGTACGGTACATCAAAGATATGCCATGATATGTTATCAGGTGGGAGACAAATATATATATATATATATATGTATATATATATATATATACATGACTTTGTTTCTATTTATTTAAAACCATTTACTGTGGCTTTAATTATTTTTAATATTTAATTATCGAAGAAATCACAGACTTTAACTAAATTAATTTTATATAGTGTAAAATTTTAAAAGATTCTTGAAATTGATAAACATCGTAGAGAGAAAAGTTTCTGAGAAATATAATTTTATTTTTTTTAATAATATCCAATTACAGTAATCTTGATAGTAATTAATTAAACCAATTTTATTACGTTTATCGAGATGAAATCGTTTATTTAATTAAAGTAGTTTCATTGAAACAATCTCGTTTTGATACATTCTAAAAATAATTAAGTTCCTAAGAAATTTCTCTCGATCTGAAAAAGGTGTTTTCCTCGGTACGTTCTCCACCGTTCGATCGACAGATCGGAGCAAACGGAGCGGAAGAATACATTTTATGTTATAAAAAGCAGGTGGACTGTTAGATTTATTAATGTCGCATTAATCCCAGTCGTGGTACTGTGATGGCGAAATGCATCGTGAGAACTAGGTGGACCTCAAACCGTATTCCGCGTGTCACTTATGAGCAAGTTCTCTTTCTTTCAAGAAACGGGTTCTCGGGACATGCTAGAAGCGTGACCGCGGTTGCAGCGTGGAAAGAGGAAAAGAAAATGCTCGTGTGGCGCAAGGATGTAATCGTCGTTTTGTTGTGCACATAGAAGTTGTAATCATTGTACTTCCGGACGCCTTTACGTTAACAAAAGTCACGAGGTCACCCACAACCTCTGGCAAAGCAGTGCAAACTTTGTTCTTCGCTGTATTTCAATTAACTTTTTATTTAATAGTGTATAATTTACAGAGATTTATGTACGACTCCCACATTCGTTTTACATAACTTGCGTTTGAATACCGATTTATCATTCGCGGCCGATGCTGAACTAATAACTGTGATACCTGCAGCAATTGCAAGCGAGATAATTGAGGAGAAATTGCGATAACAATTGTTGCAACTTTCATTCGCGTTTTTTAAACGTAACACTTCATACATGCAGCTGAGATTCTTCTCGTGGAGTTTTCAATCTAAAATCCAGGTTTCTGTCCACCTCTAATGCGCGTTCGTTTCGCGACCTTTCAAGCGCAATTGACCCGCATAGCTGTATTCCCGCCTCTATTTTATTCTCGTTCCCCCTTCCCCCCCTCTGTCTCTTCGATTCAGTCGGCTTTTACAATGCCGCGGAAACGCGAGCGCGGCTTTCGCGCATGGCGTGCCAGATTTCCAACATCCTCCTCTCTTGTGACGCAAAATCGTGCGCGCGCACGCAGCTCGACGAATACGCACTTGGTACATTGCTGTTCCGCACAAAATACCGCATATGCATAGAAAAAAAATTAGTATCAAATCAATAATTCATTGTTTCTTATATAAGCAAGAATATAAAATCTCCTTGGAAGTTTTTGTAATCTCAAAGAGACATAATTTGCTAATATAAAGAAATTTTGTTTCTTCATGTAAGCAAATTATGTCTGATCAAGATTATCAAATTCTTCCAAGAAGATTTTATATTCTTGCTTATATATGAAACAATGAATTGTTGATTTGATACTCATGTTTTTCTGCACTGAAAAAAAAGACTGGTTATAACTACCAAATGTATAGTGAAATAGTATCAATTAAATATTTGGTCAATGTAACCAAAAATAATTTTACTTTTCTAAATATTTAGTAACTTATGCCAGATTTGATAATACTTACTAAACATTTAGTAAAATAAAATTATTTTGGTTTTATTGACAAAATATTTAATTGATACTATTTCACTATACATTTTAGTTATAACCAATCTTTCTTTTTCAGTGTGTGTACAGTGCTGTTCCGCACAAAATACCGCATATAGGAATAGAAGAGAAAAAATAGAGAAGCTAAAAAGAAAATAAACGCAAAATCGAGCTGAAGAAATCGCCTGATACTTATCTTCGCGCGATCCCGCTGATCGGTTTGCGCGGAAATGCAACGATAAATAACGGAGGCGGCTGGTAGCGGCTGGATGGTTCCTTGTTCCGCCCGTTTTATTTCATCCGTTCAAATAAATAATATCCGAATGATATATCTCGTTCCACCGGCGCGACTTTCACGCGGTTGTTGTTGCCTGAAAGAGGAATTCAGTATCACACAATCGCGATGAGATCTCTCGCGATTCCCCCGGACTCGTGTGTGGCGCGCAATTATTTCTAACGATGCAAACGACGAGAGAGCATTTCTCTCGGGCGTTAATATATTTTTATCACGTTTCTGCAACTTAATACATTTTTTACGGAACGCGATTAATAATGCATTTTATTCCGAGGCGCGGCTTCGCATCCGTCAGGTGCGCTCGCAATTGCCAAGGCGCTCTGCTGCATCCGCAAATTACAGACGCGATTGCACGCGGGAGAAACCAAGTCGTACGGAGTCCGACGTGGAAGTAGAGGTCTCGATCAAGTCGGTGAATGAGAGAAAAAGTTACGGAGTCGCCGGAGCGTAAAGCAGCCTCTTCGTCTTCCATCCTTTAATTGCCGAACCGCCTCTCTTTGAACGTAAAAATTAACTTCTTCGCAGATATTTAACGCTCACTCGCAACCGCTCGAGAAAGTTCTTGTAGGGTTTTGTATTTTTTCGAAAAAAAAACTATTTTTTTTTAATTGACATTTGCACAGACAGAAAAAAGTGAGTATCAAATCAACAATTTATTGTTTCATATATAAGCAAGAATATAAAATCTTCTTGGAAGAATTTGATAATCTTGATCAGACATAATTTGCTTTCATGAAGAAACAAAATTTCTTTATGTTAGCAAATTATGTCTCTTTGAGATTATAAATACTTCCAAGGAGATTTTATATTCTTGCTTATATATGAAACAATGAATTGTTGATTTGATACTCATTTTTTGTTTCTGTGTAGTGAAATATTTTCGTGATACTTCTCGGAATTTAAATACGAAAGAACGACTATATTCGTATATTTTAACGAAGCGAAGTTATTCGAGCGTTTTAGATATTTTTACGTGAAACGCGAGAATTATACGGATTAACTTATATTTAAACTCATCGTGACAAAAGCCAAATAATTCTAAAGATCGACATGCAGTCTCTTTCAACGTTGCCAGCGATAAAACGGCGAAACATTTCTATGCGGTTGGCGAGCTAACTCGAAAGCAAAATCGAAAACGACGCTCCTCGGAAGCGTTTGCGCTTGAAGAATTAACAAATGCTGGAATTACGCAATTGCCGTAATTATCGATTGCGACACGTAAAAGGTTCTGCCTTGTTTAGCCCGTTTCCTTGGAGTTATCGACTCTACTTTCTCTCGACTGCGTAAAAAATTATTGTATTCCGCAATATCCGTTAGTTATGACACGTGCAGGCGCGTTGCTTATGTGCACTTACGCTTAGAGCGTAAAACGTTTATTGATGGATAGGTGCGACCAAGTTTACGGAATATCATAGCGCGGATAATCGAGAATCACGTACGATCTCTGTGTTCCGTTCGTGTGTACGTGCGCGCGTGTACGTCCGTGTGCGCCATTCATCATGTATCTTATAATTACGATCCGAGATGTCAGATTGCTTCATTAAGTTAGCGTCTGCGTCGATCCGTGAAAAGTTACTGGATTAAATCGGATTCCTCCGCACATCAAAATTTCACAGGCAGCACATTACACTGAGAGAAAAAATTGTAGTGGTGGCACCTATAAGGGGGCAACCATACAAATTTTGTTGATATAATTATAATATATAGTTAAGTGAACTATATTATAGTTAT
>QKQZ01001370.1:0-12204 GCA_003595255.1 Solenopsis fugax | reverse complement strand
ATGCTAATGTCGGCGGTAAACGTCATTTTTCGGAAAAATGTACTGTAAAAAATGTGTTTCTTCAAAGTCTTGCAACTCGGTCAAAAACNGACCAGCAACCTCCACGTGGTGCACATTGGGTAATGCTAATGTCGGCGGTAAACGTCATTTTTCGGAAAAATGTACTGTAAAAAATGTGTTTCTTCAAAGTCTTGCAACTCGGTCAAAAACAATCGTAGGAAAATTTAAAAAAAAGCATTTTGTAGAGAAAATGTCATACTTTATGGCACTTGCATTGCATTTGTCGAGAAAAAAATTTTTTTATTGAGCTACAGGCTGTCAAAAATACGTAATTTTAAGGAAAAAACAGTGCATTTTTTGGGGGGCATAGCACTGAGAAATTGAGAAAATTTTTGAAAACCATTGATAGCATGTTAAAGCTGAAACTTCGAGCTTTAAAATGCTTTTTTAATTTTTTGTCTACGATAATTTTTCACGGAGTACGGATATCATTTGTAAAAAATGCAGGTTTAACTTCAAAGTTGCGTAACTCGGTCAAAAAAAAATCGTAGAGAAATTTTCAAAAAAGCATTCTATAGGCAAAATGTTGTAGTTTATGAAGCTTTGCTTGAATTGTTCGAAAAAAATTCTTTTGTCGAGCTGCAAAGTGTCAAAAATACGAAATTTTAAGGAACAAAACAAGATGTGGTTTTTTACTGCATAAGACAAGGAAGTTAAAAGAACTTTAAAAATCCGATACAGCGTTAAAGTTGAAGCTTCAAAATGCTTTTTCAATTTTTTATCTGCGATGATTTTTCGCCGAGCTACAGCCATTTGAAAATAGCCTAATTTTTGGTGTTTGGAAAGTGTTCCCTATTTTTTTTTGAGTAGTGTATATATACATATATACATATATATATATATATATATTGTAAAATATATATATATTGGGTTTACATTATTTGCCAATATTGGATCAATATTTTGTGCTACTAGGGGTTGCATATGCAAATGCAACGCAGAATTAAAATCAATTTTACAATGATCGCAAAATTCAGCCATAATTTCTTATTATTGGCTTCATGTGTTATGTTACGTTTTTGCTACTAAACCTCTTTGTACAATCATCTTCTCTGTATAATCATTTTTTGTACGTGTTTAAATATTTTTTCTTTGTTGTGAATTATTTTATATTATTTTCAGATTGGACTAGTATGTGTAATATTCGTGAAAACTGTATTAAATATGGCATCCTTAATCCTTCTAAAGAAGAACGGAAACTAATAAAAAAGAAAGTTACTGATGATTCCAGTGATGAAGAAGATATTGTAAGTAATTTTATATTGATAATACATGGTACATGCAGAGGGAATTAAAGAGGATGCATGATCAAGTATTTTACATCCTGTAGCATAAAAAGTAAATTTCATGGGCATGGTCTCTAAAAAGTATTATTTGAAACGTTACATATGGAATTTATATACAGACTTAAAAATTAATTAATTATATATATATTATATAGGTAAAAAATAAAGTAAGTACTTGAAAAATGCAAACAAAGAAAGCATTATGTACAACAAAAAAAAAAAAGAAATATTGAAACGCTGCCAGGAAACGAAGAAAACAAATACGGTATAATTTTGTTTTATAAAAAATATCCATAATGATTCAAAACAGGGATCCGTAACAAAACGATGCTTATAAGAATCTTAACGAAACTCCTGACAAATTTTGTACATTATTGAAAATAATGGAATCAGCGTTATTATATACTTTCATTATTAAAATTCGTGAAAGTAACATATATTGTAAATAACTCTAAACGTAATAATTTTCTATATTTTGGTTACATGACTCAAAACAATTCAAAATAAAATATATACTTAAAGCTTGTTCAAAGTAAACTGCGTAGCATCTAAAACATTTTTTATATGAATTACAATTAATTTACATATAATTAGAGATTTTTTATTTTAAGACATTTTTTTACATTTTTATTTTCATATATTTAATACTTCTTTTATATTTGTACAGATTTTAGATGATTCAGGCGAAAAATTATCCGAAAGAGATTTATTAAAAGAGTTATCTTTTTTGCGAGAAAAAAAACTCGAAGAAGCTAATAGAAGATTGAAAGCGTTGAGAGCTGTTAATGAAAGTACATTCTACATATTTGCATCAATTTAGATATTTTATAATATGAACATTATATAACAGACTATATATAGACTTTATTAATATAATATGAATAATTTATTTATTTATATTTTCAGACATGTCCAATATACAAGATATGAGCAAGCGTATTAAAAAAGATTTGCAAGAGATGAAGGACATGCTAGACGAAATAAATAATAATGCAAAAATAAAAAGTAAAATTACTTGCGAAAATGTGCCGGTGTCTCAATTAAAACATGACACTAATAATGAAGAGAATTTGAACACCATTCTGTTTGATAAATTGCAGGACATTGAACTTACAAATCACAATAATTTCTGCGATAACATTGATGGGGCTGAATTAATAAAGGAGAGCAGAGATATTAATTGATACGACTGTAGATACGTCTACATTGGAACCAAGTTCAGCAATAAGCAGCAGTAAGCAGGTTTGTTCCATATTATTAAATTTGTTAAGCCAAAATAGCATTTTTTTTCATTTTTTACATAATGTTTGTGCATTAATATTATAATTTTTTCATAAATTTTTTTTCATAAATGTTTTTAGGCAAAATTAATTGATTTGGACGGGAGTGTGATGGTCAGTGAGGTCCAAATTAATAGATACAACCACACATCGGTATCAAAACTTCCTAGCGATCTATTGTCGGTAGTTTTTTCGTAAACGTCCTTGCGAATTCTTCAGTAACTGGAAAGATAGCAAATATTCACAAGAAAAAGGTGGCAGTTAAGGCTAAAGCAAAGCTCGATCCACTAAAGGTGGATGCGATCAAATGTAAGCATAAAATAATAAAAAGAAAGTAATAAAATTGTAAGTAAAGTATTTGTTTTATGTCTATTTACCATATATATATATTTTAACGGTTTTTGTTTCAGTTTATGTGAATTCAAAATTTAAGTCATATGCAATACCTAATATAAATCAACTAATAAATAAAGCGATTGTTCAGAAGCTAAATAACGCTTCTAAAAATAGTAAACGTACAAGTACGTGCAATATGGAGTCAACATCGAAATAATATGATATTGAAAGAATATACCCAAAAACAAAGCGATTGAGCAAAAAATAGAGTTTTAAAAATATTAACATGTGGAAATATAATATTTAAAATGCATTAATAATATAATAATATATTAAGAGTTTCGATGACAGCATATTTTGTTTTCATGTCACGTAATTTTAATTTTATTTTTATCTTTCATTTTTCGATATTCTATACTTATTTCTCGTTTTCTCGCTATCGCTTTTATATCTTAAATGTTTTTGTATTTTTCAATATTATTAAATTTATATTTTAACAATAATAAATATACAAACACATATATTTAGACAAACAAATTTTGAGTAATTTATTTTCTTCTTGATTAAATTTTACTATTGACCAATAGTAATTTTTGACCAATAGTAACTATTGACCAATAGTAACTATTCGCCAACAGTAACTATTCGCCAACAGTAACTATTCGCCAATAGTAACTATTCGTCAATAGTATAATAACTATTAGCCAAATAACTATTGGCCAATTTACTATTCACCAATAGTTTTTTTCCGTAAGGGACATGCGCGTCGAGCCAACTGGTACGAAGCACAAAGGGTCGGGTCGGGTTTACTTACACCTTTAATAACCTGCTCCATGTCAATAGTATATACCTGGTGTTTAGAAAATTTATATATAGGGTAGCTTACAGAGAAAAGCACGTCAATTTCAGTTTTTTTTTCATATTTTAAAATATTGTAAAATCTGAAAAACGTTTAAAAAATTTTAAAAATACTTTATAATATTTTATAATCCTGAATTAAATTTTTCATGAAATGATATTATTGTTTGTTTCGCGTTCGCGAAACCTAGCTAGACAAGTCACACGTCCATTAATTATTAAAATACGCAAGCAACCGAACTGATATATTTCGATAAAAGGCAGTATAACTATTAGAGCCGAAACACTGAATAACCGTTTTAATAGTCCCCGACATCAATAAAGTCGACTTGTTGAACAAGGCCGGACATACTCGAGTAAAAATTTCGCTTGTTTCCTGCTTCAAGGCCGATCGCTTTCTGGCGACCCTAAGGGCAGGTATACATAATGTAGGATCCTAATCCCCCCCCCACCATTCGATCCCCTACCTCTCTTTATTTCGGAATGTCAGATGTGAAAAATTCCGTTACGGGTATTCTATACCCAGTATGCACTTTGAGGTTTAATACACCGTGTTCGAATATCACTCGCCGCGTATATGACTTTCACAATTAAATATTGGAGTTGACAAAATAAGAAAATAATGAATTATGCGTACATTTCGACAATCCGTAATAATTATATATACATATATTATTACACTTACCGATCACAGATGTACTTCCTGTGCTCTTTTTTTAGACAGTTGCGAGCTGACTAGTCGGAACAAGTTGTTTATACATGCAAAGTGACCGAGGCAGTTGTAGTGTGGATCTTCTATGTATAACAAATTTTCGTGCTTCAATTTCAAATTCAGCGACCCCAAAAACCTTTATATACAGAATTCCAACCATATCCGAATCTTTTTCGACTTTTGGCCAGCTTTTCAGACGTTTCAGACCACTGTGCGACACTGTAACGATACCGAACTGTCGTTAAGAGTTACAAAATACGCCTACAGTCAAGATGGGGAGAAATGTCTCTTTTTGGTTTTTATTAAATAAAGTTTATAATACTTTAAAATTTTATTTTAATGATAAATATATTGAAAGACAAATGTCCAAAGAATATTATAAAAATAAACATGACTCGGTAATTATGAAAATCTAGCTTTTATTCATTCTCAAAGCTTAACTGCCTTGTCTTACCCCACCTACCCTTATCTTTAATTTTTCTACACAACCGAATTGGTACTATCTTTATAGGAAAATACAAAAATTGAAAAATCCAATTTTTTACCCACTTAGGTGTATGTAACTCCTTAAGGATAAAAGAAATTCTTATACAAGCTCTATAGTATATCGCTTGACATATGGTCTTGACATGCTCAAATTAAATGCCTCAATTTAACAATAAAAACTCTTTATTAAAATAATGAATTAACTACATAATATGAAAATATAATTTAATTAATTGTAATAAATCAAAATAAGAACAAGAATGAAAATTTCAATGGAATCATAATTTATTATAATAATCATTACAATGGCTAGTAAATGTTAACATTGCTATTTTATTTGATGACATTATAATTCAGTAACATTAATATGTATTAATATTAATAACATATACATATATTGATAGATATATCTATTGATAGATACATACCTATATATATGTAATAGAGGAGAATAGGGTATTATGACTACTGGTGATATTATGGTTACTCCCATTATCTCCGTTATTAGGTGACGAATTCTAACAATTGTTTATACATGTTAAAAATTTACTTTAAATATTGTAAACACGTCCTAATGTAACAACGCTGCTAACAAAGTTTTGTTGGTGACGGCGTCATATTGAAGTCGTGGCAGGGAAAAATGTGTTTTGCAACAATAATTTCTGACAGTCAGCATTTCTTCAAAATTTAAGTAAGATAAATAAGAATCTTTTTGAAAATTTTGAATATATCGTGTCCAGTTGAATGTATTTGAACATTTCGTGTTTACTTTTTGCTGTGTGATGTCTATTTTTGTACACCATACGCAATAATGCGAATAGTTGACGCCGGGGCTATTCAAAACACCTAATGTCAAATCGTCGTTTGGACGATTTTTTCTTTCATATTCGCGTTCTATATACCAAAATATACAACTTAATACTCAATAGGTGTAATTACGCAAAATACGAATAGTCCCTGACTTGTTTCGAAAACACTGAAGCAATAAAATTCTCTATTTTGTGTTTATTTTTTTATTGTGTGTAACTTTTCTTAATAATACTATATATCCTTTTCTTAATAAAATAAAGTCTTAAAAACAATTTTTTTTACAATCTTTGTTTTTAAAACACAAATATCCGAATAATCCCGGACTTCTTTCGAGTTTCCCCGGACTCAGGGCTATTCAAAATACGTCGCACTGTTCGACATTTTCATATGTAGTTCAAAACAAATACAATTACGTATTTTATCTATAACGGCATTATGAAGGATAAAGTTTATCCTTTCAAACCGTTCAACATATTTTTTTTATATGAATACAGGACGCAGGACGCAAAAGAAAAAAAGTATTCCAAAAAGCTCCGGTCTCCACCCGTGTGAAGTTGGCCCCCCAACATTAAAAAAAATAAATTTTTTTAGCTCATTTGATTGCTCATCATTTGCACATTTATGCACACTTTGAATTTTTATTTGCACTCTTCTAGTAAAAAAGTTATTTAAAAAACAATTTTGGGAGGGCCAACTTCACAATCGCCCCCCAACTATGAGCAAATTAGATTCCAAAAGTCTTAATCGATGGATTTTCGTTTGCACATTTGAAATCAAGTCGATTTTTCGTTTGCACACCTTTAGTTTAAATGTTATAAACAAATTAATTTTTTGCGATCATCTTTACGCCACGAAAAGTACGTTTTCAGGGCGAATTCTGAAGATATGCGCTTGAAATTTTACCCATCGATAGATTTTCGTTTGCACATTTCGAATCAAATCGATTTTTCATTTGCACACCTTTAATTTATAAGTTATAAACAATTGAAGCTCCGAGAATGGTCATCTCCGGTAGATAAGTTTAAAACGTTGTTATTGGATTCAAAATAGTACATTAAAAGGCACGGAAAGAGCAGCAGTGCAAAAAGATCTTTTGCACAAGAAAGCAATCGTTTGGCGTCGTGAAATAATAAAGGAAATGGAATATGGCGATCCTGAACCGAGTCATTTATATACCACCGATGTATTACGCCGGTATAATATGAGAAATCGGATTAGACAAATTTTATTGCATGTATTGGTCACCATTGCAAATGGATATATATAAGGATATTATAAAATTAAACAATCCTATTTTCATCGACGCTACTGGTTCTCTCGTGCAAAAGATGGACCGCAAAAATAAAATATCTGGTGCAATCTTCTTATATCAGGCCGTTGCATCTGGAATAAGTGGAATTGTGCCATTATTTCAGATGTCTAAAAAACACGACGCCAATATAATTCAATATTGGATGAGTGAGTGGTTGCGTTGTGGAGGTAAAATACCTCGTGAGGTCATTACAGATTTTTCATTTGCACTGTTAAATGCTGTTGCACGTGCATTTAATATGTTGCAGCTTGGCACAATACCATTGAAATATCTAAATTATGAGGAAGTTGCTGTGCCAATATGTCACATATGTCTGGATATCGCGCATATTATAAAAATGATTTCTAGATGTCAATGCTTCCATGGGAAAGCTCCACGGATTAAAGATTTCTACATGCGATGCGTTGGATTTTTAACCACCATCGAATCAAAAGATCGATTTGAAAATATTTTGCACTCAATATTAATTGTAGCACTTAGCGAATGTGACGATAAAGACACTGAATGAGCAAATAAACAAGAATTTCTTTTAGAAATAATACGCAATTTTACGATAGATATAAAAGAAAATCCGGATGAAAAAAGTGATTCTAATGAAAATCACCCGTTAAATGAAATAGACGCTGCAATAGAAGATGACAATTCGTCGTTTAATAAATTATACTCAAGTGCAAAAGAATTCGCTGCAAAAATGCATTCAGGTCAACGACCTAACCCATATTATTGTCCAGATTTCGTAACATCGTTCATGCGATTTGAGATGTATTACGTTTTATGGACAAATGTCATGATGCAGAAAACCAAGACAAAATATTCTGTGGCATCGTCGGCTAGATCAGAAGCCTATTTAATGATCTATTCTATTTTACATGTATTAAGTATATTTCTGCATCCAATAGGGTACATTGAATTTATACTAATTCTTGAGGACTAGTAACACTACTGGTCCACTGAGGACTAGTTTGAGACTCAACCCTTTCAGCTCCTCTTGCAAACTGAATAAAGAGTTGTTCCAATGTTGCAGATAAAACAGCGTAATCTTCAATGCAGCTATATCTATGCTTCAGACTCCTCATTGTATCATACATTTTTTTCCATGTTGTATTACAATCGGTTACATGATAAGCAAGAAGACCCTATAAAGAAATAAAAAAATAATTAATAATAAGATAAAAGATTAAATAATTAAAATAATCAATTGTTGCAGATCTACGAAGCATCTCTGTTACCAGATTTTCATCTCTAATATCGCATGTTAGACTAGATTTAATAATTTTCTTAATATCGTTAACATCCTTGTCAGTTCGGCCTGTATTTAATTTTATGTGAATATCGTAACCCGCGCCAAATCGCTGCTTCAACTCTTGACTCGCACCAATGCAGACTAATTCACCCTTCACCATAATGACAAGTCTATTACAAAGTGCTTCACACTCTTCCATGCTGTTGGACAAAATAAAGTTTTGATTAAATAAATTATTAAAATTTTAACGGAAATATTTCAAATACTTGGGCACTAAAAGATACCTGTGAGAAGTGAGTATAATAGCTTGCCCTGCTGCTTGACACGATTGCAATATATTCCAAAGCAATCTTCTAGCCGCGGGATCGACACCGGTTGTAGGCTCATCTAAGAGAACGAGCGTAGGATTACCGATGAGAGCCATCGCGATGTTTAAACGTCTTTTATTACCGCCGCTATAAGTACTGCTTGGTTGCTTCATACAAGCAGTTAAATCTAAAATCAAATTCTAATATACCATATGCACTACTTTTACATATGCTTTCTTTAACAATCTCTCATCACACTTCACTTACTTAGTCTATTAATCCATTTATTCACTTCCAATTCTACGTTGGATTTTGGTATACCACGAAGACGAGCAAACAATCGTAAATGATCAAAAGTGTTTAAGGAGGGTATTAAAGCATCAGTTTGTGGACAATATCCCATTTCAGAAAGATACTACAAAATGAAAATTTTTAATGTTATTGACAATAGTACAAGAAATTAAATTACCATATAAGTTATTACCTGTGTCCTGTCTGAATGGATTTCCGCTTGCTTTAAGTACATTATGCCACTATTAGACATTTCATCGCCAGTCAGCATCCTGAAAGTTGTACTCTTTCCGGCGCCATTTACGCCAAGCAATCCGAAACATTCGCGTGGCTTCACACGAAAACTAATTTCTTTCACAGCCATTAACTTCCCATAGTATTTGCTTAATTCGTACACTAAGAAAAGACTGTTACCATCACTTACTGAACTGTGTAATAGTTCGATATTAGCAGCCTCTGAAGAATTTGTTTCCAATTCTTCGTTTGTAAATTTTACAACTGTACAACAAGTCATATGCAATTATGCATTACCACGTAAATATGCACGTTTTATATAAATTATAAAATATTCAGTTATTTCTGTACATTTAACTTTCGTATCTCAATTGTTGAAGGATACTGAAAATTACTTCTTACCTTGATTGTTAATTTTATTAATTTCCATCGCTACAGTAAGTTTCTCCTTTCTCACTTGATCATCCATTATGTTTTGTTCCTTTCTTAATTTCGTTCCAACTATCTTCATAAATAATTTTGAAAAAAGCTTTTCTTCCAATATAATTAATAGAGCAAAATACAAAATTGGTGTTATAGCTAGATATATTATACTTTCTTCGAAATTTATATCCTCTGTAAAGTTTTGAAAGTAAGACAATTGCTTTTTACACGTTCCGTTTTTGCAATCCAAATCTGGAAAGAATTATAATAAGGTAAATTATAAATTTTATAGTTAACATTATTTTAAAATAGCATTTGATGTAATTATCGCACAAACTTACCACAACAAGGATCGTATGCTGCAAAACAAACTTTAGCGTCCAGTTCATTTGATAAATGACGACACCTTGAATTTTTTACTGCTATGTAGAAAAAAGATAGTTGACCGTGGAATAAACTTACGTAAGGAATTAGACGGAAGATTCTCTTTTGTAGAATGTGTAGTGGATTAAGCCAAAAAAATTGGCGTAATATTTGATGCAGAGTAAATTGTATTACAACTAGAATAAGTCTTCAGTTTATTACTCTTCCTTATACATAACTTATTTATATTTTTTAGTATAACATAGAATTAATTTCTTATTTAATATATCTATTGAAAATTGTAATATATTTAAAAACAAATATTGCTACAAGCTTACCAAAGATAAGAGGTACAAGACTCAATATAGTTGTTATAGTATTTCTTGATTTATTCATAAAACTGAACAGATATACAAAAAGTAAAACGTTAATACCGAACAATTCCAGAATCAATATCGTGCACACTGTAAACAAAAAAAGATATACATATATATAGCAAGATTAAAAAATATAATATTAATGTTAAACATATTTTAGGAAAGACTTACATATTTCTGTTCCATAATATATGCGAATATCGAGAATGACATCCATTATGTAGAGTGCTAAAGTAATTAGTAATACAGATATTGTATATATCAGAAAATCAAAAGTGAACATTGTATTCCAATATGATACCGATGTGACACCGGTCATACGTTGGAGTTGCTTCATTTTTGTCGCTGTTTCTTGCAAGGGATGTGATACGAAAAGTGACACAGTGGAAAAGAAGAGCGAACAAAATATTAAAACGCACAAAAGCGGTTCTACTCGAGCTATTTTTATCATTTTATCGTTTGAAGATATTTTCGACAATTCCTGCCTAGACACAACAATCGAATATTGATCGCCAACAAAAGCCTTGATAAACGCATTACTTAAGAGATTCACTGTTATAGGCACACTGTGAATTGCTAAGCCTGAATAAAAACCGTTAGCCCATATCATGTTGTCTTCATTGCTATTAAATTCGGCAGATACGATAAAATTATTCCAGTATTCCATAATGTTCTCCGTAGAAGAATTTAGAAGAGCTAAAAGAAATAATAAACTGTCGTTTGGACAAATTTATTATTGTGTTTCACATAGTACTTACCGCTTGTAACACTTATACCCGGAGTTACATGTTTCACTTCGCCAAAATACTGAGCAATGTCTTTATATTTCTGACCAATTTGTTTGTTATCCGACGAATATAAAGTTTTAGGATTTCTGTACATGTCAAGCTTTAATGAAACAATATTTGTGGAATCGCTTGGTGAATTATTGCAGCTTAAGGCTATTAAAAGCACCGATAACAAAGGAAGAAGTAGCTGAAAATGTTAATGACAAGTAAATAGAAGAAACTTTTTGATTTCAAAGTATTATAAAAAATAGTACCGTCAACCGGGGCTACTTTGGTCCTTGCGGGGTTACTTTGGTCCGACACAAAAAAAAATTTTTAATTTTTGTACTGAACAAGCAAAACAAGACATATGGGTATTTTTGGGCTTAAAAAATAGTTTGTACCCTATTTGAGGGTATTTTAATAGTTTTGGGTAAATTAAAATTTTTGCCATTGGCAACACTGGAGTTTTTGGAAATCTTTGATTTGATGAGTGAATTGTTTACCTCCAAACTTTCCATTGTGGACGAATCCAGTTACGAGATAAAAATAAGGTAAGTGTCAAAATATTATCTTTATTAACCTGTTACCAATGTGTGATAATTGTTTGTCCTTATTTTTTTTTGTTTAGACGGTACATTTTAAAGTTTTTGTAAACATAACCTAGAAACGAGTTTTTCGGGGCTACTTTGTACCAAGCCTAGTTTAGAAGTTAAACCTTAAACTCTAGTTCTTATACCGGTAGTCTTCATGATAACAGTGCTTCTGATGACGGCTCGCTCTTTTCTGTAACCGGAAGTGAATCTGAAGATTTTGATGAAGACGTTGATACCATTGAGCCTATCAAAGAAACACTACCGGTACCGGACCCAGAATCTCTAAAACGTAACTTAGAAGAAGGTGACTTTGTCGTTGTAATGTATGAAGGAAAGCACTATCCGGATTTAGTAACAGCACTGCCCAATGGAGAAGAGTTAGGCCCTACAGTAGATTGTATGAGCAAAACCAAAAAGTCCTGGAAGTGGCCCGACAAAAAGGATGTTCTTGTTTACGAGTGG
>QKQZ01001368.1:0-11272 GCA_003595255.1 Solenopsis fugax | reverse complement strand
GGACTCTGCTCGAGCTTGGCCCGATGGAAGAAACGTGCGTGCGTTCGTGCTTCACGTGCGTTCGTGCGTCGGCGTGCGTGTCGTATGCACGATACGGCCGCGCTCGTTTTTTCGCCGTGCCGTACGAGTTGCGTTGCGTGCCCGAAGGCGTAAAAGCGAGCGCCGATGTGCCGAGGAAGCTCCGATTTTACTCCCCCAGCACCCTCTGTTGTCTTCTGTTGTCCGCGAGCCGGCGAGCCCCGCCGGTGCTCGGAACCTGGCGCTATCTGCCGACGTCCGCTAGTACTCCTTCGGGATGCATCGTCGTCGCGTTTTTACCATAGTTGGGCGTTTACTTGAACAATATAAATGATCCATTGGGCGCAGGGTTGAGTAAGTTAATATTTTTTAAAAATTAAATCAAATTAAAGTTAATGGCTTATAAAATTTATTTACATCAAAAGTTATATGAACGACAACTAACTAGTTAAAAGTTACGTTAAGATTAAATTAATTTGAGTTACATTAAAAATTAATTATGGAAAGCATTACTCACATTAAATTAGAAATTTGTAATTTTTTAGGTTAGATTACTCAAAACAATTATAATATAGATCATCAAATAAATTTAACATTTTATAAGTTAAGTTTACATGAAATAACAAAAAAATATATTTTTTTTTAATATGTAAGGATGTATTTTTTCTTTTATAATTGTTTTGTTTTACATAGATAAATTTTTAACTTAGAAAAGTTAATAAATTAAAATTTTCAAAAATAACCAGTTATAGTTAAAAATAAAATTTATTAATTTAAAATTAACTAAGTTAAGTTAAAAATTTTAGCTTTATTATTTAACTTTTAACTGCTCAACCCTGATCAAACATATCTATACAATGTAAGCTATGTAAACTGTATTTTATATGTCCTTCCCAATAAACAGACAATATTTTTAAATGTTTTTTTTAAATGTTTTTTAAATAAAATTTTATTAAAAAAATATTTAAAAGATATTGTCTCTCTGGGAAAAAGTAATTAAGTTCTAAGATTGTTAATATATCTAACTTTAGTACTTGTAAAATAAAAATATACATTAAAAATTAAAAAAAAAACGGAATATATTTTTCACTATTTCTGAAATCTAAATATTCTATAATCCACAGAATACTGTTTACATAGATGACATTTTATACACATAATGCAGATTACTTATATTTTATGCGTAAACGCTAAACCCTGCTCATTCAATTTTTTTCGTATTGTGTTAAATCCAGTTTTTAATAATTTATATTGTATTTCCTGGTGAAAATTTTTTTCATAATTTTTATACGAATTGAAACATTTTTTTTAGAAATACTCAAAAAGTCTATATCTTCTCTTAGAATTTTTCATACATGTAAATTCTAAAATATTCTGAGATTTCTCATCTCATAATTTCTAAAAAATGATACTTTTAACTTTTTTTTAGATTTTATAGTATTTCATCAAAAATTTAAAAAACAAAAAATCTTAAAAATCTTAGGATGTTTCATAATTAACACATGAAAAATTCTGAGAAAAGATGTAGACTTTCTGAGTATTTTTGAAGTGTTTCAATTCCTATAAAAAATATGAGAAAGTTACAAAATTATATACACTGAGAAAAAAAAACTGTTAACTGAACTAAATACGTTTAGTTGCATATGAATTACTTAGTTCAAATGTTAATTTATTTGAGTCAAATACACGGTAGTAATTCGAATGAATATCTGTAGTTTCTCGAAATGACATTTCTTTGAATTAACAAATGTTTGCTTGATAGCCCGTGACCGCCGCATTTAGTTGAATGAACTAATATGTTTTTAAGTCAACAAATTTTTTTTCTCAGTGTAGAAATTCTAAGAAATTATATAAAAAATTTTGAGAAAAATTTTTACCAAAGTTGTCTACATATGAAAAAGATTTATGTAAATATTACATAAACAATTCGTAAATAATCCACAGAGACGAAATTTTGAAATATATGGCACAACTCTGGTTACTCGTGAAACATTAGACGATACGTTGAGATAAAGTTGTAATTGTAGCCTCAGGTTGCAGTCCACTTGATGCCACAGATGCTTCGAAGCATTTGATTGATCAATCAGAACAAAAAAAAATGTATGAATTGACCAATCAAAAAACGCTTCTTCAAAGCATATGTAACATCAAGTGGACTAAAGCCTCAGTAATCTTATAGCTTCGATCTCGTTGTGTTCGGTGCGCGAGACTAATGAGAACTTATTTCTGTGTATGCTTTTCGCGGATGGCGAAACGCTAATTAGACGCGACGACGTCGATCTAATTCCGAGAAATTAATTGTAACCATTTTTTGACTTGCTGTTTTCCGTTAGACCGAGAAATCTCACGACACCAGTCAAGATGCATTTAGCGTCTCTCTTCTTATTGCTGATCTGTCTATCGCTGTCAATTGCATCTAGAAATATCGTACTAATCCTTACCGATGATCAAGACTCCATTCTAGATGGCATGGTAGCATCTTTAATTCTGTTTCAAACTGATTAAGAGGATATTCTCGCTTCTCAGTACCATTTTATAATATCACTTTTTAGGAACAATTTTTTTTTAAAGTATAAAAATTATAAACTTGAAGCTTTGTACATTTATTCTTTGATATTTGAATGTTCCTTACAAATTTATTCAGATATTAGAAAATATATTTTTAGCAAATCCGTACAAGTGTGTAAAAAAAATACCGACTCGCATTACCATGATTTAAAATGCATAATTATCTGAAACAATTAAAAGAAATTTAAACGAAATTCTTAATCTATACAAATATAGTTCTCGTTTAATCTATAATTAAGGTTAAAAATTAATTTTTACAGAAACGATAAAGTTTTGAAAAAAATCGGTTTCTTTGCTTTTTTTTTAAAACTTCTTTTCCGAAAAATTAAAAAGTTGGGATTTTTATTTAAATTTTTATTTCATTGTAGTATGGCAGAAAAACATGTGAATATTCCCTAAAAATTTTGATTCAATTGGATTAAAGCTAGATGAGTTATCCTGACAACAGTTTTAAAAATATTATTTAAAAAACAAATTTAAAATTTTGCAAATAGTTTACATTAATAAAAACATTGCAAGTCTCTTTTAATCTGCTCTTTTTTCTCTCTTTCTCTCCCCTTTCTTCTCTTTCTTTTTTAAGATCCGAATTATTAAAAATGTCCAAAAACTAATCGATTTTTTAAGCCCAAAAGCGAGAATATCCTTTTAAAAATGATATAATGAAAACTTATTCTAAGTGATAATATATTGATAAATTTATTGAAGAAATTACAATGTATGAAATAAGATTCCAATTACTTTAATTAAAAAAAGAAAGTTAATATTTATATGTGCCTACATCTTGATTTAATTTATAATTTTAGACGCCAATGACAAGTACCTTGAATCTCATTGGACGTCAGGGTGTCACGTTTACAAATTGCGTAAGTCTTATAAATGTGGAAATTATCTCATCATTTCTTTGGTGCGATACTCAAAGGGTCGATCGGTTGCCGTTCAGTTTGTAGCCTCGCCGATTTGTTGTCCTAATCGAGCGTCTATTCTTACCGGACGGTATCAACATAATCATCTAACAGTGAACAATTCCATCGCCGGTGGTTGTAGTAGCACTCAATGGCAACAATCACGTGAACCGTCAACGTTCGCCACCCTTTTGCAATTGGTCGGATACAAGACATTTTACGCGGGGAAATATCTAAATCAGGTAGATTCGGGTCTTTGATAATTCTCGATAGAAAAAATTTATTTTTATACTTCTTACGATCCTAAGAAAAAATGATTTTGTTTGAATTGATTTTGTACAAGGATTTTTGTTTATTTCAACATTTAGCGAGTCTAATGTTCGAAGTAAAAGATTTTGCATTTTGAAATTTAAATTTTTCTTTAGTTGTGACGATAAAAACGAATTAAATAAATGTATATGTAATATAGTATGGAAACGAGAAAGTCGGCGGTGCGGCTCATGTACCAGTGGGATGGGATTGGTGGGCTGGTCTTATAGGAAACTCCAAGTATTACGATTATTCATTGTCCATAAACGGTACCAAGAGAGAATACGGTAATAGCTCGAGCGATTATCTTACCGATGTGATCGTGAGTATGCAGCAGTATGCAAAAATGCTCGACATGCAAATGAGAGCAAAAATTTTCAAAAGAGAATCAGAATTCAGGTGTAACGAATAAAATTGCATTTGCACCGATTTTTTCCATCTCTTTGACTAGACTACTACAAGACTGCTCATTCCAACGAGGCTCTTTTCTTATTAAAGAAAAACTACACCTGAATTAAACAGCATTTTTGCTCTTTACCATGCACGAGAATTTAAAAGCCTTTCGCCTTTTATTGTAATCATTTGAACTCGTCGATATATGTATAGGATTAATTCGGAAATAGTCATTTAGTCTTTTGCATAAATAATCATCTGTTGTTTTTTACATTCTAAAGTAAAAATCAGTATTAATTATATATTGTGTATTATATTGATTAATTTATTAGTATTTGAGATCATCATGTAATATACATTTACTCAAATCAATATTTTCTAAGAAAAGTAAGGAAAATTTAAAAAAAGCATGGATTCTCGATCAGTAGAAAATTACTATGACTGAACTTCATTTTCTTGCTAAATGTCATCTCAAGTGTCTATTTTTGAATTAATAGAAAAAAATATCATATGTATTCCAGAGTAATTTGGCTGTAGATTTTATCAAAGGACACTCCGGTGACCAACCTTTCCTCATGGTTTTGGCACCTCCAGCCCCTCACGCGCCATTTACACCCGCCGATAGACACGACGGCAAATACAATGGCACAAAAGCAAAGAGAACACCAAATTTTAATGTGCCAATACATCAGGTTTTGTCCAGTATAATGATAATGCTGAATTTTTCTCGAAATAATACCCGAATCCCCAAAGATTATTTTAAGCAGTTTATATAAGTTGTCTCAAGACGGAATTCTATTTGTGATCTTGCATGCCATGTAATTGAGAAAACAATTGAAGAATCAGAACACACACATATGTAAAATATATATTAAAAGGCTCAAAATATTCCGGGGGATATATGAATATAAATATATTTCTGCTCTTCTGAAAACTTTTTAATTGGATTTTATTTTTGAAAAATAGGATAAACATTGGCTAGTTAGGAAAGGTCCCACCCCTTTACCAGACAATATATTACCAAAATTAGACGAAATATACAGGAGGAGATGGGAAGCTTTATTAGCGGTAGACGAACTCGTTAAGGAGATACATGACTTATTGGAGAAACGGAATCTCTTGAAAGACACTTACTTTATTTACACCTCCGACAATGGATATCACATTGGTAGGTGATCTAACGGCACACCTGATGTTATTAATACATTAAACGTCAGGAGCATAAACGTGGAAGCGCAAGAATCGCCAAGAACTTTAATTTTTATAATCGCTCAGATATTGAAAAATCTTTTAAAAAATTAAAATAATACAGTGCTAAGGAATTTTGATAAATAAACTGTCTATTTCATCATAACAATCGTTTATATTACGAGCTTTCGCTTTTATCGTGTTTTCAGTAAATAATGCCATTTTAAATTTTCATCGCTAATTTTGAGAACTCGATATGCAACATATACTTTTTTTTATTACACTTTCTTATTTTATACTAATACATAGTATTAAAAATTATATAAATATAGTATTATAAATAGCATGATATATTATATATTTATACAAGGCGTAAATTATTTCGATAGGACAGTTCAGCATGCCAATGGATAAGCGTCAGCCTTATGAAACAGATATACGAGTCCCATTATTGATATCCGGTCCGGGAATTGAGCCGTCTACGATTTCCGCGCCAGTCAGCAGCGTAGACATCTTTGCCACGCTTTTGAGCATAGCCGGCGTGAAGTATCCCTCGGACGGCACGGCATTATTCAATACAAATCGTTATTTATCCCAAGATCGCACTGTTCTGATAGAGTACAGAGGAGAGAGGTCCAACAAGCGGCCGTCGTCCGGTTGTCCAAGCGACAGCGATTGGAATGTCACGGCAAGCTTTAAATAGCGACACTTTAAAACTTGTTTCTTTTGAATTGTTACTTTAACATCGGTATGTCTTTTCAGTTGTGCGAGAAAGAAATGGCGTGCAAGTGTCAGGATGCTGCGAACAACACGTTCAGTTGCATTCGCCGAGTCTCACCGAACTTCAACAACATTTTCTGCATCTTCGAGGACGATCAGGTACCACCTGCGCTTTTTAATATTTGTAAGCGTTTTTTCGCGCATTACAGATTTTTATTATATTCCTTAGCAATTCATTGAAGCTTACGATATGAATGTCGACAAGTACCAAATGACAAATATTGGGTATACTATGAAGAAACAATTGCGGCATAGATTCAGGAAACGTCTCAAGAAAATGGTAGTGTGTCGGGATGAGCAATGCGTCTTCCCAGGATTGGAAAATGGATCCGAGAATAGTAAATATTTATTATTTCCTACCCTTAATTATTTTTTATACGCATTGTCGTACATGTCTCAAGTATAATATAGTATCTTGAATTAAACTACATATCTCATTAAAAAGAAGTTAGATTTTGAAATTCAAAATTTTAAAACTTACTTCAATCTGAATTATTCCTTCCAAAGAGAGTGCGAGAATAATTAATTTCTGTTATCTTTTATAGAAAGTAACTCTGAGATTTTTTTTATGTTTTAAATTTTTTGAATTTCAACTCTTTTCTAAGCTCTTATATTTAATTGTTTTGGAAAAAAGATGAAGATACATAAATACAAATATTTTAAAATATATATTATTAAAACAGAATAATATATATGTGTGTACGTATGCAATTACATATATATAATTATATATATATATATAATATGTATGTGTATATTTAATTTATTATAACTCAGAAAATGTGTCTTAAACGGTTCGCACAACTTTTTAAGCTTGTTTTCTAAATTCGCCCCCTGAGGTATTGACATATAATTAAGAATCACTCTATATATACATCGTCCGTTCTTTATATCGGAAGTAAGAGCGCCGAAAGTTGTCTTATTTCGAATTATTGCATTTATGGAAATCGCCGTCGGAGAATACGCCGCGAATCTGGATATAAGAATAACTCGCCTTGCGCTCGGGAGGGAGGGACGGCACCCCCCCGCGACGAAACTGTTTTCTAAGCAAATATTTTTATTAAAGCCCCGCGGAGAGAGTCTCGAATATCTGAATAGCAATGGCGATATTCGCGGAGGAGAAAAAGGGGAGGTGGAGGAGGTGATGGTGGTGGAAAAAAGCCGAGCGCCGAAGACAGAACGCGAGGCTATATCGGACGTGTACATATTTATATTGCTAAAACGTTTCTGGTTCCTCCAGAGGATTTGCAGCGATGCGCGCGAAACAACGATCCTTGCTACTCGATATACTTTAGCTTGCTCGCGCTATTATTTCACGTGTAAGCGATATAAGCCATTTCGATTCACGCATAGCGCAGGTGAATGTAGAGAAATAATACGGAGATGTACGCGATTTGTATTAAAACAGATGAATAATTGAAACTGGGAACATGTATAGAATCAGAATGTTAAATGTAAAATGCAATATAAACGTGCGCGTCAATTTTTTTAATTTCGATTTTTGTTATACGTACTGTACTTTATATCAGGTTTGGACGTTTACGTGTAAAATATAAATAATCTCCATTACGAGTATACAATGTAAACTGTGTAAACTATGTTTTGCGTGTCATCTATATAAACAATAATCAATGGGTAATAGAAGATTCAGATTTCATCACAAATAGTGAAAATTGTATTCTATTTTTTTATTTGTAATATTTTTATTTTATCAACACTAAAGTCAGATATATTAACAATTTTATAACTTAATTACTTTTTTTACATTGAGCTATCCAATTTATAATATTTTACATTGCTTGCACTGTCTACGAAAAAGATTCGTATAAACATAACGAAAATAGTATTTAATAATCCATGTAGACGTAATCTTAAAATTTTTTATGGAACAACCCTAAATTTTATATTTATACATATATACACACACACACACACACACACACACACACACACACACACACACATACACTGAAAGAAAATATTTCTAAATTTTAATAAATATTTATCCGAATAGTACTAATAAAATATTTATTTACAGTACATAAATATATATTTATTCTATAGTATAAGAAGAAACTATACTTAAATTAAATTAGTGGTCCTTGTACTAAATAAATATATATTTACATTTAGTAAATATTTCATTAGTACTATTTGAATAAATATTTATTAAAATTTAGTAATTTTTCCCTCAGTGTAATTCAGTAATTTTTCTCATATATTTATTTTTATTATATATTATTTCTTGTATATATGAGTTGTATACAAAAAAGTAGAACTGTGTATCTCTCAATGCACATGCGACCGAGGAATGGTTGGCATAGGATGCCGGCGCATGCACGAATATTCTTCAAAGTGCGACGAGGCTGGTGAGTGCCGGCGCACAAAGCGTCGGCCTGGATTCGCCCCTTTCGGTGTCAAGGAGCGTGAGAGATGCTCTTTCACGTAACGTGAATGAACGTCAAAATGTTTGTAGACTACGATGGTAGCCGGCCACGGGCCCGTGGGTCCGTTTAATCGTTTGCACAGATGGCATTACGACGAATCTATCGGCCGCGTGCGCGAAGATCGTCTTTGAGATTACTCGTTAGCGAAGTTACGGGGCGTTTCTCGACGACAAAGCCCGAAAGGGATATTGGGACTTATTCCGCAAGATTTTCCATTTTGCGGATCCGCCTGCGGAAAACGGATGAAAATGAATCGCGAGAGGAATTCGTTGTGAAACCGAAACCGTTTTGTGAAACTGAAATCGAATAGATAAATACGGTCGGAGGGGATTTGAAAAACGAGAACGCGCGCGATTGCAAAATCCTGATTTGCAAAAATCTGTAGTTTGGATTGTCGCGATGTGTTTTTCTTTCATCTCTTCTGCGGAACGTCTTTCGTGTCTCTTAAAGTTGTACACGTTAATCGTTCGAAAAACAGACCCCGAGAAGAAAAACAGATCTCTTTTTCGAGTTTACAATAACTGTCTTTTCAATTCCTTCTCGGATTTCTGCGAATCGATATTTCATTGATACTACATAGCAGTTCAATTCGATGCAGTTTGCGATCCACGTGTAACTTAGCTGTATTTTCCCGACCGACGAGGGGGGAGACACAACGCGAGCGAAGCGATACTATTGTCCGAGGAGATTTTGGCGGATCATTCGATCCTCGATCGATCGCTCGATTGGGCGTTTAGTGATCTTCGTTACATCGCTGCTGAAACGTGTAAGAGTCGGCTTGCGGACGAGCCCTTTTATTCTGTGTTTATTGATCGTTCGAGCGAACGATCGCCTCCTTGTTGGCTAGGATCAATGGCTTTCGTTGCCTTTCTAGCCGTAGATCCAGGCTTTACTTTCGCCCCCTCCCTTCCTTCACCCTCTAACCGGGGGTTCCAACAGATACTTATGCCAAGTTGCACTTATATTACAGGGAGAATTACAAAAGGGATCGATCTGTCTTGAAAAGATTGCCGGATGATGGGTCTTCTCGAAAAAAGATTTACATATATTAAATACGTACTACATATTAGTTTATTGTATAATGTACTTACTATGACGTTTTAATTTAAAAAAATAGCGTTTCGCCATATTTTTCAACTGCAATTTTTTATCTATTATTAATCAGCTACTTCTATATTTGACTGCCGAATATCAATTTGCACTGAGAAAAATACTTTTTATTATTAAGTAAATACATTTATTTTAGTATCGTTTATTTGATTTAAAGAAATATTTAATAAGTTTGGAAAGAAATGGTTTTATACTTGTCAATATTTTTTAAATAGGAAATGATACTAAAATATATTTATATTTTACGTAATAAGTATTGATAATTACATAATTTAAATAATATTATGCAATGTTAAAACAATTTGGCGAGCTGCGTCGTTATTGCGATAACAGGTGCAAAAAGTCCCAATCTCATTCTTTTAAGATCGAAAATCACGGCGTTCGTCGGGCGCATTAAAAACTAAGCAATTTACAATCTCCAGCTTCCCGGTGATCTGTCTTCAAACGGTATCCCTTGTTATTCGATAATTAGCCGTTCCCTCTTTCGGTGTAACCCGGCGCGAAGCGAAGCGTATCCTCTGATTTTCCTTTGGTCGACTCGCGCCTTCTTTCCCCTACTCACTTCCACTTCGAGATTGGCAACGCGGAAAATGCGAATTTACTGTAAATTAGTGAATTGGAAAATAACGGAGTGGAAACGCTTCTTTTCTGACGGATCTGACGACGTTATACGCGCGTAACAAGATCCACGACCATAAATCATAATTGGTAGAAAAGCGAAATTAGAGCCCACTTAAACAGCCAAATAAGCAAGAATCTTTGAAGACACCTTATCCGAAATATAAATTTAACTAAAAAGGGAAAATGTGGAAAATGCATAATAGTAATTTTTAAAAAAATATATAATGTATACAATAAAAATAAATCCATTTCTACACTACAAATAATATATACAATTTAACGATAATGCCTTTCTATCGGTCGAAGCTAGATCTTAGTGTTTAGTTTATTTGCGTGATTTTATATACCCATTCAAATTCACGAAACTGCGCGCCGAATTGTTTTTTCAGACATAACACAGATCTAATGAATAAGAATAAGTAATATCACGTTTTATTAAATTGAATTCAATTTAATAATGATTGATGTTAGC
This sequence comes from Solenopsis fugax, assembly GCA_003595255.1. NCBI lineage: Eukaryota > Metazoa > Arthropoda > Insecta > Hymenoptera > Formicidae > Solenopsis > Solenopsis fugax. Next base: position 464 of record QKQZ01001368.1, on the reverse strand, counting down.
ATGCATCTAAATATTAACCCTTTTCCCCCCTGAAAAAACTATAAAGAATTTATTGCGAAAAATGAATTTGAATGGGTATATAAAATCACGCAAATAAACTAAGCACTAAGATCTAGCTTCGACCGTAGAAAGGCCTTATCGTTAAATTGTATTTATACATCATCGGTCAAATATTTCTGTATTTTAAATAATATAGGGGAGAGAGGGGCGATTCGTTAAAATGGTAATTCGTAAACGGTGGGTAATTCGTAAAAATGGAAATATCTTTGTATGGATATATTAAAAATTTACTTTAACTGTAAACAAATACTGTAAACACGTCCTAAATAACGACGCTGTTAATAAAGTTTCGTTGGCGACGGCGTCATATTGAAGTCGTGGCAGTAAAAAATGTGTTTTTTGACGGTCGAAGTAATTTCTGACAGTCAGCATTTCTTCAAAATTTAAGTAAGATAAATAAGATT
>QKQZ01001360.1:0-14692 GCA_003595255.1 Solenopsis fugax | reverse complement strand
ATAACAATAATCTTTAAATCGGAAAGTAGAAAGCATAACGACGCTACATATTACTTAAATTTATAAAACCTAACATTTTGTATGATTTATAAATCGGAAAATAAATAAAACGTAAAAACGACGCAATATTTCTGCAAACTTATCTCTTAAGTGAATATAATTTACTTATTTCTTATGTGAATTCGGCATATCGATATTGTTGCATACCGTCATGCTTAATCTCGATGGCTGATGGGCGCTCCTGACGACAATATGCAGTNTCGTCAGGAGCGCCCATCAGCCATCGAGATTAAGCATGACGGTATGCAACAATATCGATATGCCGAATTCACATAAGAAATAAGTAAATTATATTCACTTAAGAGATAAGTTTGCAGAAATATTGCGTCGTTTTTACGTTTTATTTATTTTCCGATTTATAAATCATACAAAATGTTAGGTTTTTTAAATTTAAGTAATATGTAGCGTCGTTATGCTTTCTACTTTCCGATTTAAAGATTATTGTTATTAGGCTGAAGAAGGCTAAGTAGAGCCGAAACGTACCACGTCAATGCATTTATAAATTTGTTTCGATTTGAAATCTTATAATTACATCTATTGTATTTTGGCTCGTGAAATTTTCGACCGATTTTCATGTTATTGTGTTTACAACGATACGAGCGTGTATTAAATTGATTACTGTCAAGATTATACATATTGAAAAATAAAATCAACTTTTAAAATATAAAAAATATAAAAAACACAAGTATTTTATTGTTAGGTTTGATAACTTAACAAATAATTCATGTATATATACGAAAAATGATTATGTAAATAAGAATATAAAACTATAATAAAATAAAAAATATTAAGCGAAAATAAACCGATATGTAAACAACACAAATTAATAAGTAAAGATTTTAATCAATCAAAATGGATATTTGTGCTTAAAAATATTTTTTTGCCCGAGTTTTACAATTTCTAGTAATAAAATGCTATAAAAGAATATAAAATACTCTAGGAGAAAGTTCTTGAAAGAAGTATTGAACAACATGCTGTCAAATACCGTAGCTAAGATTTAAAATAGTTTTCATTGCTAATGTTTTTGTTTTAGATATTAATATTTTCTTATTCTTTTCGGCGAAAAAATGCAAAAATTATAATTTATTTATTGGTTCCGCCAATTTGAATTTTATAACTCTGACGTCAGATTCCAGTTCAATGACTCAGGATAACTCATAGATACCAATTTTCAAAATATTTACCTTCCTTAATTACTTTTTAATTATTTTTTAATTACTTTATTTACTTTATAATTCATCGAGTTGCCAATTTTTCACCATTACGGCAATGCATAACTTCATCGTCGAAAAGTTTCCATTTTGAAACTTTCATAACTCGGCGACAAGAAATATATGAATAATATATGAAAATTATATGAAACAAAATCACAATTTAAAGGTGAAAGATAGCACATTATGATGTCGCTGAGAGAATATTAAACAACATAATTTGGTTAGTCGCAGTAACGCTTCGAAAATTGCAAAAATCACAGTTTTTGATCCATATTACTCCATTTATCTCCAAAACCTGACATGATGGACATTTTTTGCTCGCGGATTTGAATTCAGCGACTAAAATTGCGTAGGAAGTTACTACTTTACACTTTGTTTCTTTCAGGACTCTTTATTTCGCAGGTCTGTATAATTTGCGGTGGTAAATGTTTAATAGCTTTATATGCTATTTTTAATACTTTTCCAACAAACTAAAACTGTTTAAAGGTCAGATTCAGATTTAGAAGCTCAGAAACTACTTACAAAGAAAACATACCGACAATAATAAAATTAGGATCGACAAAAATGTCAAATATAAAGATGAGAGAGCCAGTATCGATCTGCAGCGGATCTTGGTATCTAATAATAATTTTAGTATAAATCTCCAGTTCACATAAACTATAAAAATTTCTGTATTATTGTAAAAAGTTTATTGCGAAAAATATCTTAGTCAGGATTTGAATCTGGATCACTTTATATTCTGTGCGGGTATCTTATCAATTTGATTACCGAGGTATGAAACTACCTAGCTAAAATGTTATTTTTCGTAATAAATTCTTTACAATTTTTTAAAATGCTTAATAAAATCAGAATTGTTAAATTGTTCGTCAATTTAATTTGTGATATTACGTATTTCAGCTTCGGTTAAGGATAGTGTTTCAAGACTGACGAATATGCCTCGTGCAGTTCACGTGAGCTCGAGATCGTAAAAATTTACACAAAAATTATTATTAGGCACTTAAGATCCGCTGTAAATCGATATTGGCCTTTTCAGTTTTACGTTTAAGAAACAAACACATCATTTTTATTTGCTTGCTCCGTGAGCTAAAATCAGTCCATTTTATCTATTGTCTTTTATTTCGCTGAAGTTTTTAGATTTTTGCTTTTAGACGCTTGAGACACATAAAAACTATTGACGCCTCGCGTTATCAGAGGAAACATGTATATCGTCAGTTTGTCGTCGTCAGTTTGTCTAAAAATTTATGCGTAGAAATAAGCAGCAGGGAACTCATAGTAGAGGCTTACATAAAAATAATAGACACTCGCTATTTTTTTCCCGAAGCTTTGTCCCTGCGGACCAATGTAACTAGTTAACCGGGCTATAGCTTGGAAGAGGGTTGGCCGTCTGAATAACGCACGGCCGATGAAAAGCCGCTTTCTGTATGCGTCTCGCTATAAACGGCCGGCATTTTTATGCGCTCGAGTATGCCAGAGGAGTTTATGGAATCAGGCCATTGTTACTGCGTTGCGTCACGACGCGTCACGCCGAATAGATGGCTAGACAGATTAAGCGACGTTGGCGATAAGTCGTAATAAAATGGAGAAGATCTGAGAAATTTATTTGCAACAGAGTCACTTCCTGGCTGTTTTTCTTTCTAAAACGTTAATAAGTTAATAAGTATTTACAAAATACAAGAACATGCTGATTAATTTCATTAAAATAATGGCTCAATCTCGCTTACATAATTTTCTTTTCAGTGAAATTCACGGTTTTCCTTTGGAGGGAAAAGAGGCTCCAATTTGCTTCGCTTAAGGTAGAAGCCATAAATCGGTCATTGGGCGGATAGTGGTGGCTGCGCTACGAGCACTCCTAATTGAAACGCGTCGAGATGGAATCTCGTTAACCGGAATAATCTGATAACTGAATGTATCCCTAAGTACTTAACTCTCAACCGCCACCATGGACTCTTTAAGAGAATCCATTGATTTCTTATTACGGTTCGGTTAAAGCGCCGTGGACGCTTTAGATTAGAGCCGTAGGTATTAAATGTAAATCTGAAAGTAAGGTAAATTTAGTAAAGAGCGTTTGCGAGAGCAAAATCCTATAGGCTTTGAAAATTAGAAGACTCAATGTCATTCAGAAAACGTGATCTGTTTTTAAAGGTCAGGAAAAAGTTGACATTAAATAACGATAAATAAAGAAGCTAACATGAGAACATGAGAATCTGTGTACAATAAGGAAATACATTGATGACTAAAGGAGTTAATTCGTAAAACATTAATGGAATGTTCGTTACTTAGTCCTAGAATGATAACGATAATTATTGAATAATATATAGTATTACTAATGATACGCAATTTGTATGTTCAAGGAAATAAGCCAGGTGACATAAAATTTTCATACTTTCACTGACAAAATATTTATAACCTGGACCTTTACAAACATAAATAATTAGAGGAGAAGAGGGTAATATGCCATTTTCATTTTATTGAATAACTTTGTTTATAATTAACATTTTCTATTGAAACTTGAATGATTACATTCGTCAAAGTGTTGTTTGACAGATTCTAGACTCAAAGTAGTAAAATATTCATTATTTAGGACGTGATTTATAAAAATCTAATGCACTGCATAATCGGTGGAAGAAAAAAAGTGGTTGTAATATGGCTATCCATAAAAATAATTTTAAAAAATTACTTTAGTTTAAAAGAAACACAGTACCTTTTGTTACAACATTATATATTTTTAATTTTCCATTGTTCAGAATTTTCTTGGTTTAGAATTTTCCTGCGTTCAGAAACTTTAGAAATACCATTAAAACAGGAAATTTTATTAGAAATATTATTTTATCCTTGTTTAACATTAAACAACAAGCATAAAAGGATGTCTCTAATGTTTCTAAACACCGCCCTCTAGAATGACAATCGATTTATCGAAGAAATATTTCGATATAAAAATTTCGCTTAAAAAACCATATTAACAAAATTCCATGTTATTGTTTTAACTTTGTATAACTCGAAATGTGTATAGTCGAATAAAAAGTTAAATAACCAAAAAACACTCGAGTGTATGTACATTCGTGTGATAATAAACTCAAGTTTAAGAATAATGAGGAAGTATGTGTATGTAATTAAAGGTCAAAAGTGTATCTTGAAAAAGTTTAGAAGTGTTAAAAAGTAAAAATGCTTTATAACAATTGTCAATTATTATGTATTGGTATATTAGCATCATTAAAAAACGATGGGCTAGTAAACGAATATCTCTATAAACAATTGTTAGAATACGTCACCTAATATGGAGATAATAGGGGTAGCCATATTGTCGACAGTAGCCATAATATCCTCTTCTCCTATATTAATTTTAACGTGGTAAAGTTGGACTCTACTGACCAATGACATAACTAAAGATAGATAGGCATAATATATGAAGAATAGCGCTTATTAGGGTGAGTTAGAGTGGAAGAAATGGAATATGTAGGGGTTGTACGTAAAATTTACGTATATTACTATTCTAGGTATATTAATTCTTTTTTCAGACGACTTTAAAATTGCATTATAATATTACGCAAAGTTATATAGTTCGATGAAATAGTAAAATAATGCCAATTTGAGCGGATAAATTTCTGGCAGTAATTTATTTCAACTAAATATGCATATATAGTGTACGAGCGTAAAAATCATTGTTTTAATATCGAAAAGATTAAAACAAAACAATTTCAAACGGCAATAATTGATTTATGCTTGACCTTTTCAAGTACAAGTGATTAAGTAAAAATGAAGGACATAGGAACTCGCGTTTGCGGGAGGATCGCCTCAGGGCGGGAAATAGTTGCTTTCTACCACACGCCCTTCAGGAACGAGCTGATTTCGTTCTTCTTTTTACCTTCGAAGCATAAATCCCGTCCGTCTTCCATTGTTTCACGCGAGGACAGAGTTCATCGATCTTCGAACAAAAGGAAACGCGGATGTACGAGCGAAATAGAGGAGTAGGGCAGTAAGTATTTTCGTCTTTCACTAACGAGAAAATGTTCACGACCATTTTAAGTACTCATTCCCTTTTCCTATGTATCACTTTTTGTCTCCGTGACCTCTCTGGTTACTATTCCCTCTTTCATCCCCTTTGCCGAGATGGTCACGCGCAAATGCATCTTCGTCTACGCAAAAATGTGTGTTTTTAACGTTTATTAATATTTCACAGAGCAATGTACATGTAACGGACTCGCTAATTTTCTAATTCGTCATTTAAGGTTTCTGTTCATCTCACTACTACTATCTCGGATTGTGATGCCAGCAGCGAGAAAATATAATACATAATAAAAATTCTTGCTAGATATATTTACATAGAAATTGTTTCTAATAAAACGACATTTTCAATCGTTAGAAAAGACTTGTAAAAAATATACTGAAAACTATCTTTTTCTTCCGGAAAGGAATAAAATTATATTTATTTCCATATATTGATTTAACTGTTTGTTTTAACTATTAAGAGTTAATTACTTGTATTTAACTGTTGTTACAACTGAATATAGCTTATTTTGTCTCTGGTTATAATTTACTTCCAGACATATGATTGTTTATTAATTAATATCACAATATTTTACAAGATGATTCTATCGATTGTTAATTTTGTTAAAACATATTTCCATATATTTTAATATATTTGGCAAGAATTTTTATTGCCTATTTTCTCGCTTCTGACGTCATGCCTTGAGACAGTGGTGAGCGAAGAGAAACTTTAATTAAAAATGATTTAGATGAGAACTAGCCGGTATATATTCGCGGTAATAGAATTTATCGTATAATTTGAGGAAATCAAGGTTAAAAGGATAAATCTGTCAAATATAAGATTCCGTTTATTTCTTACGACACCGAGCAGAGCTTTAATAAATTTGTACGGTGCTACTACTTTTTTCACAGTTTAAACTTGTATGCTGTAAAATCTAGTCGGATAGTAGTAACACGTGTAACCTTCCGTCGCTAGGCAAGAAACTTCCGCATCAAGAAAGTTGTCCGTAAACTTCAGGCCCAATGGTGACGAGGCTCGCCGTGCGCATTTTATTCCCGATGCCAACGGAAAGGTATTCCGGTCTCAAAGGATTAAGTCTTACTTTGCGACCTAGCCCAGTTCTTGAAATGTGTGTGTCAAGTTGTATCCTCGCTTCCTCGTACTTTAAAGAATGAATTTTCTGCCACTATACGGACTATCTTTTACTTTATGACGAGCGAGCCATCTAATTTTGATCAGTCGTCCTCAAACGTTGCAATATATAATACATATATATATTTATATATATGTGTATATATATATATATAAATGTATGTACACATATCATTCTTCCGGCTCTCTTCATACGAAGATAAGTCGATATTTTATACGCGTCGCGTGTTGCACTCATAAACCATAAAATCCATTTAATTTTACGCGCACTCGTAAAAATGTTCTTTGAGCGGCACGCCGCTACTCGGTGAAATAATATCTTTCGTATTATTCATGTATTATCGTGCGCGAGTGACGGCGACGGACGTATAATGCAAAAGATTAATGTCCCTTCAGACAAAATGAGATTTAACCGATCGCAAGATAAATGGTGCGCACGACTCGGATCTTTTCCGTCTTTATCCGTAATTTTTTTCATTATCAAGAGCTAAATAAGACGTCTCATATCTAAAAGTGCTGTCGAATTGACATTATTAAATGAAAGTTAAACTCTCGGGGTGTAATATTAGATTGCTCAAACACGTCCAAGAATACGCTCTTTCGCTTTCCATCGATATTGAGAAATGCCCCAGTAATTCGGTCTCTATATTCGGATATTTATACGGAAACTTATTAGTCTTAAATGTCTTTTTATAACAATAAAAATTTTATTTTAGTTATTAATTATTTAAATATTCTACACAGTACCGAAATTTTTCGGAGATATCCAAGAAGTATTTCAATTGAAAAAAATGAAACATTTTAGAAAGGTATCGAAATATGTTTGCAAAATTTCCATGAATCTTATACTTAAAACTTTGTAGAAATGTTGCTGAAAAGTTACTGAAAAAATCTGAAATTTTTCTGGAATGTTGCTGATCGTAGTACTTTGAATATAATACAATAAATTTAAACACATTACCCTGAAGTTTTAAAGTTACTTTAAATTTATTCTATTTAGTAAATAGTTGCAGTTTGTTGAAAGTTAAAGAATTATTTAATAAAAACAATTAACAATATATGTAAGATAATAATATTTTATTTGCGTAATATTCTTGTATTCCTACTACGTTCCTAAACTTGGCACACTTAAAAAATTTTCGCTTATTCAATTCGGCAAAAATAACATACCGCGAACGCCAAACTTCGAAAATTTTCCTTCAGCCACTTGGCGAAAGCAACACGCCGCGAGCAAATGTAGACAATTTTTGCTCGGCCAGACGGCGAAAGCAGTAAAGCAAATTTTCTGCTTGAATACATTAATATACTCAAGTAGAAAATTTGACCAATTTTAAAGAGTTCAATTTAAAAATTTACTGCATTTGATATATTTTAGAAACATTTATATTGCAACATTTTATTTCGCAAGATTTTAGAAATATTTCTGTTGCAACATTTCATATGACAATGCAGAATCCCTACAAAAATGTTGCACATGAAATGTGGAAGGTTGAAACTTTTCTGAGAACTCTTTGCAACAATTGGTGTTGTATAAGTATATTAATAAGGTGAGTTATTATAAATTGTATAAAAATTAACGATAAAAAATTAATTTGTTACAGAATTATAGAGTATCAGAATTATAAAAAATAGGATAGAGTTTTGGTGATGTTCTTACATTTTTTAAAAAACATGTATTTGTTAAAGTAATATTTTGTATATTTATTTTATAAACAGTATAAAGATAATTATTTAGAATATATCAAAGAGGAATTAAATACAATAATTAAACAATTTAAATCTGGATATTGATTCATTCAGATGCTTTACAAATTTTTATTATTTTCAAAATGATTAAAAAATTTTTATATTTCAGTTAATTATACATATAATTATAATACCTTCTATCTGTACAAATTTCAACAATTTTGGCTTTGTATCGTTACATGTTCAGTTTCTAAGATATTTACATTCTCGACAATAAAAAAAGTCGCATTAAATATTCGACAGATATGCTTAACATTTATTTTTCTAGTTGTACATTTCAAATCTACTTCTTTATAAAATTTTTCAAGACGAAACGACGGATTCGATATAGCTGGTCCAAATAAAAAAAGCAAGACGGTTACTCATGAAGATTGCAGCTGAAGGTTGTCTTGCGAAGGTTCTTTTCTCTTTTTTATGAATCCTAGTTATGAGTGCAACATTTCACTCTGAATGATCGCTCAAAGAGGGACAAAAACAAGAGGTAGCTCTGTTATTCTCATTGTTCAACGGATGAACGTTTCTCTGATTCATCCACTCACCTTCCTCCCACGTAGAGCAATTCCTCCAAGACGATCATCAAGATCAGTCATCAAGAACCGTGAAAATCCGTAAGCCTTTATGTGCAGGTACTTCGAGGAATGTATATAGAGATCAAAGTGAACTTGAAAGATCTTGTGAACTGCGGGGGGATGAAAATCCCCGAGAGCGACTGGCGGAAAAGACGGTAAAGCGAGACACTGCTCGCGCATCAATTAACTTTATTAACGCGATTATCGGAAATTTGCTTGAATCCTCGCAAGTGTCGAGACGCTCCCCCGTAGATGACACGGTCTTCTTCCAGTACATCAACTTCCAGAAAAGAGATTCGGAGCGATTCGAATTTCCTCTTGTTCGTCGCTTATTAGATTACTTAATTCCATCTACTTAAAGTCATCCCGCGTCTCGTTAAGCTGCTTGTACCCGTTTGCCGAAGGCGCGATGTTCTCGCGTTTGCATGCAAAGGAAACTTATTTATGTTACATCACCATTCGCGAAAATACGGCAAAGAGCAATAGAGAGGCACTGAACTGACGAATATAGGATTACTACATCAGTAACGGAAAAAGTTACGCTTTTACTGAATTAATAAAATAGTGACATATTTCTTTTTTCGCGATGGAATAAGTCACTATTTCACGTAAAAATGAGCGTTCCACGTAAAAATGAGTTTCCTCGCAGCAGCATCAGGCCAAATTAATAGATTGAAATTCACGAATAATAATTAACAACTACGAAATATTTTTAGTTGTCTATCATAAAGTCTGTACGCGCGGAAAATACGAGAAAATACACTGAGAAAAAAATTTTGTTAATAGTGATGGCAACTATAAGGGGACAACCACACAAATTTTGTTAATAGAATTATAACATGTAGTTACNATTATAATATATAGTTAAGCTAACTATATTATAGTTATTGCAACTAAGTTAATGGTTAAGAGAACTAATAAAAAATAGTTGAAATTACTATATTATATAATATATTACAACTATTTTTTATTAGTTCTCTTAACCATTAACTTAGTTGCAATAACTATAATATAGTTAGCTTAACTATATATTATAATTCTATTAACAAAATTTATATGGTTGTCCCCTTATAGTTGCCACCATTACAATTTTTTCTCTCAGGGTATGTACAAGTAAGATACACGCTTAGGTTGAACCGTGCTCTTTTTTTTCGCCGATGAACGACACCATTTTTTTTTTTCAATATGCGAGAGCGAGAGCCCGAATGTTATATTCTCTCTTTCTCCTAATATTATCACCCATAAATCTGCCTCTCGCATGCAGCTCGGCGGAAATATTATTTTGCTTCGTTTATTTATCGATCCGCGAAGCATAAATCATGCTGCTGTTTCAATGCAGAAGATTGTTTGAGGTTTCTCGAATCGCGGATAGTGTTGGAAGGTTTGAAGAATGACTCATCGCTTTTCATACTTTATTAGCCATTAAACGATCAATTTCACTGGAACATTTTTCTATTACCCTCATTATATTGAAGAACAAAATAATACGCAGCTTGAAAGTGCACCACACTTAATTCTCTATATCTTTTTTATCGTTTCGATATCCGGCTCAAAAACAGAGAACGTTAAACGCATCTCTCACGAATGCTCGAATAACGTGAACAAACGGCTTGGATCTCAATTCTTTTTATTGATACATTTTACAACATTCGTGGATTTTATATAATTTCTCGACGAACCCTTCGCAACGAGCTCTTTCTGAATTAATAACTTCGAATAGACAGGTGTCGGGAAATGAGCTCGTCCGCGTTTTTACATTCAGAGATATTATAACATCACACTCACAGTAGAGGTTCGTGTAACGTATGCTCGAATCGAAACTGCGAAATCCACCCCGGTGTAGGCAGACCCCGAGTCAACGGATAAATAATGACTGCAGGTTGCGAAATGGAATCCTTGCCTGCATCTAGCCGCGCATCTCGTCGTGTTATCGGCGCTTTCTGACCGATCACTCCTGAATAACCGTTTCGTTTTATTTCGTCGGTAAAGAAATAGAGAGAATATAAAAATTTAATGCACGGACATATAAGATAGAATCAGCATCAACTATATATATATCTTCCTTGGCAGAACAATACAAGAGGTAAAACGGAGGAGCCTGTTCTTTTCTCGCGTAGATTAGATGCGCAACGTTGATAGTCACGGTTGATAGTAAAGGACAATGAGGGACAGATAGCTCCTATATTTTGCTTTCCTTATCGTTCTGCAAAATCCAATCAAAATCCTAGAAAATATATAGCATGCATGGTCCATCTTATATATCTATAGTTTAATGCATACGTTTGACGAAAGGATCGAGAACATACGTTTTCGATATATTTTGCTAGGTGACATCAAACATCGACACAACATATTCTATAGACCGTAAGCATTCGTTTTAAACAATGGCGAGCAAGGACGTGCCAATCAGCTCCGTCGGTGGATTGCGTCTGCAACAGTAAACAACATTGAAATGTAAAACACTAATGCGAATTGAACTATAGATTTTTTTCGATGTTGCTAATTCTCTGGCATTTAAGTATCTATCGCCTTTCGTTTTCGCTATTTTCTCGCGTCAAATGCACTCCTCGCGTTCCGCCTTCCTCGCGAAAACTGTTTAAAAATGTCTCGTCACGCGTGAAACACCGGGATCATAAAAAATGCAATTGCATGAAAGCCTATTAAATATTCATTAAATATTCCTCTTAAATCGCAGGATCTATCGGAGTCTGAACTTTCATCACTGCCGCTCCGAAAACATTTAAATAACATTTAAATAATTAGTAGGATTTTATCTTCGGTTTTAACACTTCGCATGGCATCCTTGGAATTCTCCGACTCCATTCGTTACGGTTCGATTCACCGTTCTCTGATCTCTCTATAATTCCCGTAGGATGTGGGCGGCTTCGAAAGTAGGCCACTTCGTGAAATAAGCGGAAGACTTTTCTCGTCGAGAAAGCAGAAGAGGCCGGCCGCCGGTACTCTTCGATCCTTTCGTCGTCTCTACCTTGCACGCTCGTTTCGCAGCCCATTTTCCTCCTTCCTTCCTTTGATTTCTGGCTTCTTCCCAACACCGTTGATCGACCTTCTCATCATCGATCTGTGTGCCCCAATCCTGTCGAATCTGCATATCTCTTACCTTCATCTGCGCTCGTGTTGGGTCGTTACATGTAAAATACTGCATTTCAAATGCTCAAATGTTACAGTGTACTTTTGCAAGCAATCTTTTTTTAATCAGCCTTTTATACATCACGTGTTTAAGCGACATGTTTTTTGTCGTTCAAGTGCGCTTTCATTTTTTTATAAACTGATAAAGAATTATTATGAAAAAGATGTAAATGTCATCTACTTGTGCTACAATTTTTCCAGCAGATCTTCCAGTTTTTACATATATGGGAAAAATAAGTAATTAAAAAAAAAGTTCTTTTTATATATTTAAATTTGAACCCAGCATTATCACAAGTGATAACGTTGTACGCATAAATTGTAAACGGAGAAAGAATTATGTCGTTATGAAAAAGATACAAATACCGTCTATTTATGCTTTAATTTTTTCAACAGATTTCCCAGCTTTCAAATAATCATAGATAATTAAAGTAAACAATTAAAAAATTAAAATAATTTAGAAAAATGTTCCTTTTTTATTATTTAAGTGTGTATCCAGCCTTAGCACACGTGATAAAGTTGTACATGTAAACGGAGAAAGAATTATGTCATTAAGAGAAAGATAAATATGCAGTATTTAATACTTATAGAAATATGCCGACAAAATAAGCTTATTTGTTTTTATAATCGAGATTTAGCTTAAAAAATCTCTGGAGATTATGCCTCGAGACGAGATTATAAAATCAACTGCAATGAAAACAATGTAGGAAAATTTATTTCTTCGATATTAATCTGGAATATCGTGTAATGTTAAAATACTTCGTGCGTAACAAGCGAATGTAAATTTTCCTCGCTGTTTCGACTACTTTCTGCAGAATTCTTTATTGGACTCCATTTTTCACCTCGGATATTTGTCAGAGCTCCAATTCATTTTCACTTTTGGTATATATTTGTTGGGATAAAGACTGTGCGAAGCGTTTCTTTTGGCACATTCTGCGCGCCAATTCATGAAAATGTCAACCCTATGATATACATTTTGAAATCTTTGCCAAACAATCCTCATTTATCACGGCGGTGACAGCGGCGACAACTTTTTCGGGATGTCTTTGAAAATTACGCCATTCAACGTTTTTCCTTCTTTACATTGAAACAGTGTGAAAATCGATATTTGCTTGGGAGCTTCACAAAAGCTAATTGCGTAAAACGAACGCGAAGATGACGAATGCAAACGTCGAAATTTTCGAGACAAAGCAGAAAAGACTATCGCTCCATGTATCACTAAATTCAAATTAACATTCGGTAAATTCATTTTTCTACAGTTCATTCATTTAACGTGATCATATCTTATGTTGCAGGAGACCGATAATGTTATCCTTCCGCCGTATCTCGGAAAAGTATAATTATAGCCGCAAATGTCATAATAACGTGAGAAATATTTTAAAAATCAATATCGGAGATGAAGTATCAAATTTTCAAAGGCACAAAGAGCAAAACTATTATTTTACAGATACGAAGGTAAAAGCCGTCATTAAAAAGCCGTCTTTATTTATTGGCGGCAATATTTTTTAGCGAATTTACAAGTTTATGATAAAAGTGGCTTGTGGAACAAAGCTTTTGTGTGAAATTATTCTCGCGTCGTTGCATGCTTAAAAGTTTCTTCAAATTCTATAAATAAAACAGGAAATGCACAATAAGTAGCTCTCGCAGTCACGCGCCGTGCAACGTGACCGGCTTTAATTCTGTGCGAAATAGTTTGAGTGACTTCGTATTGACAGTAAATCGTTGCGTATTGACGCGCAAATAGAGTCGTTAATATCGCACAGAGCTTAGCTGAGATCGAATCGGAACGACAGAAATATCGGATTACCATCTCGTTGCCTCATGGAATACATCTACTTGATTAAGATTTGTTTGCACTAGTCAACGAGCGGCCATTTTTACGAGCGTTCGAGCGTCGTCGTTCCCGAGGCGCCGTCGCTTATCCTTTTCTAAACGTCTCGTCCGTAAAATACGGCGTTTTCGTCTGACTGCACAAGTCAAACAGCTCGGAACTGCGTGCGTCCGCTCGTATGACACGACTGCGTTGTGTCATTCTTGTGTCATTTCGCCGTTTGTATGCATTTCAACTGCGCCGCGCATTAGCCGAGATGTTCCTTCGAAACGACTGAACTCGAGTCCTTTTAAAGAAATTTTGGCTCTAACAAATATCACTTAAAAATTATCGAAATTTAAAAATCAGAACTCTTAAATTTATTTCTTTTTTTTCTTATGCAATGACAAAAAATGTTGATTGTAAATGTTCGAATTTTAGCTACGAAATCAATTGTAAAGAAATAAAGCAGCATATAATTGGCTTATGATAATATACTGCATAAATGACCACATTTTGTTACAGATTTAAGTAAACAACTTTTACATATGTAAATGGTCCAAATCAACTTTTACACAATTATCTTTATTAATACCTAATTAATGGTAAAAAGTTTCCGTCATTAATATCTAAATTTTGGCTCTGAAATCATTTACAAAGAAGAAATAATAAATAATGTAGCTTATAATGATTTGCAGCGTTTTATGCAGCGTAAACAATCATATTTTGCAGCTGCTTAGATAAATAATTTTTGCTAAACGAGTAAGTGAATCCAAATAAACTTTTGCATGAATATTTATTAAAATGTTTATTTACATATGTAAAAAATTTGAATTAATTTATAGTGGCGTGGTAAGAAAAAATATCGCCCTGAGCCGTTCTGCCTCCTCCGTCCATTCTTTACTGTATTCTCGAGAAAAAATTTTTATATATAATTATCATATATATTTATATATAATTATATAATTATATATAAAATATGACCATATATGTATATTAAAATATTTATAAA
>QKQZ01001353.1:0-23012 GCA_003595255.1 Solenopsis fugax | reverse complement strand
GGCCGGGGACTCCCACATACCCCGCGTTACCTCTCCAGGTGCGCGGCGGACCCATAAAGGGTTTCTCAACTATAAAAAAAAAAAAGGTTATATCTCTCGAGTTTCGCCCTCCCATAGGAAGGGCACAAACCCGCTAGATGAATTTTACTTCGCTATGAAATACACATTTACATTGTCAATTTTATTAGTTAATAACTTTTTAATGAACAATAAGCGCCGGTTACGAACTTCTGAAAACTCAGGATCAATACCTTGATATATGTCAAGGTCAAGGTCATTCGGGCAGCATTCCCTATAGTTCATAATTACTCTATTTTTTACTAGAAAAGTAGAGCATTGGTTAGACAGAATTGATTAATACCAGATTCAAGAAGAAAACAGCTAGAAAAAGAGAAACCAGAGATAGAGAAAAGGAAAACAGAGGAAAATAGAAATTTATAAAAGATAGCAAGAAACATCTGCAAAAAATTCCTATTTCTTATTCTTTGATTTTTCAATTGAGTTTTATGCCAAATGATAGTTTATGATGACATTAATCACAGAAAAGTTTTACGTTGAACATACGATTGGTTTCGGAGATATAGAGAGTCAAAGTGATCACCCATCTACTAAGAAAATATGACATCGCTTCATAGCACGAATTTTTGTTGAATCTTTTCGAAAGTCGGTATCTATGGGTTCTTTCAGTTGCTGATTACGAATCTAATGTCAGATTTTAAAAATCTTGATTGAAAAAATCAAGATGGCGGATATAATATAGCGAACACAAATACTGGAACCATTTTATGAAAACTGTTATGATTTTTTTCGGTTCGCTTACGAATTTTCTATCAGATCTGGAAAGTAATCAATGACAATTTTTTAGTGAAAAAACGTATTCTTTTGGTTAGTTTTTCATAAAAAAAATATAAAATTCAAATTGATATGTTACATGGCGCATATAAGATAACGAGATAGTTTTACTTGTTATATTTAAAAACTTTTTCATTACAATTTCTGTGACTCTTCATAACTACATACCATTACATCCAATAATATAAATTTCTTTATCAAACAACACTCAAATGAACTTACAAAAAATAGTCTCTGAAACAGTTGAAGATGCTCACAATATTTTATTTGTTTCCGTACAATGTAAAAAAGCTTATTGTAACGTCCAGCAATTCTTCAGCCCCCCCCCCCATACGTTTCATCGTTCTCAATTTTATATTATGCGCTAGTTCATAAGTTTTATTAATCGACAATTGAGTTTAACGCGTGAGAAAGCAAACGGCGAGTATTATTGTCGAGTATCTTTACTTAAACCTTTTGTAGAGTACTTTTGACGATAAAATTATAAATTTTAAACGTAACAAAGAAGAGAAGGTGCAGCTATTTTCCGCAGACCGCCAGTCGCGACGGTCACGATAGAATTCCGAGAAGCATGTCTGCGGCGATCAAATGTCCGTGAGAAACTCTGACTTGCCGTTCGCCTTCGCTCGCACATTAGTTACTTAAAAATATACGTGTTAGATTTTAAGAATTAATTCCAGATTTTTCTCTTGACTTAAACGTTTAAAAAAGAAGAAAAGAGAAGGAAACTTTTGGAACCTCGGCGCGAGTTTATTCAATGATTTTAAATTCGACACTTTTACTAATTTGAGAGATAATTTCTTCATTGTTACCTATTTAGATTTAAACGTTGCGGAAATTTACTCATATATTATAGTAAATTCTACGATTTGTACTGTTCTTAGCATGTTAACGTTATTCCATTTTTAGATCTTACCTTTTGGAAACCCGTTATTACATTGTACCATGCAAGCTCAATTGTTACACTGATTCTTTCCGACTTTATTAATTGCAACCTTAATCTATACCTATATTTTATTCATTTTCTTTTCTCTTCTTCTCTGCGTTATCATTTGTGTAATTAAGCGTTACTACTTGCATTAATTATTAAGCTGCGTTACTATTTGCGTTAATTATTAAGCTATGTTAATCTTGCGTTAATTAAAGAACAAAGAAAGACTTCCCAAGCATCGGAGTGCGATAAGCCGTGCGCAGAACGTCGCGCGGCCATGCGGCGGCACTTCTTTACGTTTCGCACGCGCGGCGGAGGGATACAACGCCCTACGCCTAAGAGCGCGCGTACCTTTTCATTCAGCATTCATTGTCCGTAATTCATTGAGATCAGTTGTCCATAATTCTTAGCGCGCATATTCGCGTCTCTAATTCAAGATCATTGTCTAACAAGTATTTCAACTTTTCATTATTTAATTATCTTTTTGTCGCGATTGCCTCGCCACGAGATTGGCCCGCGCATTAATTTTTCTATTAGCTGTAATACGAAATAAGAATAGAGTTAGTGAATTACGAAGAAAAGCCTGGCCCGAGTGCTCAGACGACGCCAACCAGCGGAGGCCGCTCTATTCCACACACTTGAGAGTCTTCCTTTATTCCACCAAAAATATTTCAATCTGCTGGACGTAACATTATACAAATTCTGCTTTGATGCTGTTTACATTTTCTTAGCAACTTGTAATCGATACTATTGTGAATTGATCATTTTGAAGAGAAATATCTCTAAACAAGATATCTTTACTATGTCTCTTTGCAATAGACATAGTAAAGATATCTAAATATAATCTCTTTTAAAAGATGTTTTTAAAATATTAATAAAATCAGTGAAGTTTAACTCTCGAAATTTTTAAAGAAAGTAGTCACAGAGCTGGTGAGAGTGTTGGCGTGGTAATCAGTGCGCAAGTTATTGCTGTTCAAAATATAGACCTTATTTCAATCCAAATGGATGTTTCGGGACCATTTTGAGCCATCTTCAACAAGTAATACACAGAAATTGTAGATCTCAATTAAATCTCCCTAGCAAAGGAGTCGTTCAATGTATCTTTATGGTATCAACTCGTTGGAGTGACAACCTGATTAAACATTCCAATGTCGACTAACAAAACTAAAAATTTAAATAGAATTTATATTCTACAAATATCCCAAAATTCGCGCATTCGGAGTGCAAGAGATACTTTATGCTAAAAGAACCAACTTTTTCCTTTAGCAAAATTGCGTAGGACTGATAGTTTTTGCGTAAGAGCTGGTTAAAGTTAACGAATAAACGCTTTTGTCTATGTGGCGCTCAGGGCCAACGCGCGCTCCTCACTTACTGATCTTCGGCTAGTATTTATAAGTAATGGCTTAAGATGTTAATACGGTTGTGTTATAATTAGTTTACGGCATTTTAAGACTGTGTATAAGACAGTCTTAAATATAAGAATCAATTATGTGTATAAATATCGAGCCTCAATTTTCTCTTTCATATTATGTTGTTTAAAATATGAAAAGTTAATAAAATAAATATTGTTCGCGATCGAAATAATGAAAGTTTAAAATTCAAGTTCTGCGTTGTATTAAAAATTAATCTTTATGTAATTATTTCTTAAATTCTTATCGTTCTGGTTAAATTAATAATCTAAATAGTGGTCCATCCGCGGATCAATGTTGTATTCTTAAGTTCAGCTCGTCAACCGAAATTCATAATTTAACGATTATTTGCGAGAAAATTCGACGCTGTATTCTCCACAGTTCGATCCTAGCGATCGATATTGGGTCAACACGGAATCGAATATACAGTCGTTTTCTTTGTGTATCACGCGTACTACGAGAGCACGTCAGTGGTTGAGATCGTAGAAAATATTTATCTTTTCCTCGAAACACTCTTTCACGGTGTTCTTTGCACATCACCTGGAGAGGCTTCAGCCAATGATACAATTTCCCGCTCAAAGATCTCTTCCTTCGACTTGCTTCCGTCAAACGGCCGCTCGTCCAAATTTCTCGTCGCTCCGACAGATTCGCCGAATACTTGGAACAAGACGGTCTGTCGCGAGAAATCGAATTCGCTAACGCAAGATATCCGCGCAAAAAGTATTGAGCGAGATCTCTCCGAAACTGTTTGGTAACGAACAATTAAACTCTATTACATTGACTTATCGCGAGTGAATTGTGCACCTGTGTGCAGACATTAACAAAATAAAATGATTTAAACCACCAAATCAGTGTACGGTTGTATAATTGCAAGTTAATCCTCGCTCCCGCTCATATCTATCGCTCGCGGATCAACTGATCGCTCCGTCTCTATCATTCGGCTTCCCTCGCTCTCACACAGTCGCGCTCAGCGACGTTACAAAAAAGGCTGCCGTCTTCGTTCAACGTTACGCGTCTTACTCGCGCTCACTCGAGTGATCCCGGCACTTCACGTTCGCACACGCATTCTTTCCTCGCCGTGCAATCGCGAACAAATATTAATTTCATTCCTTACGTAATAAATAAATGAAAGAATTGTCCAATTCTGTAAGTCTATCTAAAAGTAAAAATAAATGTATAAATAGTAAAATGCTTTGCGCGAACCGAGTATTCTATTATTCCAAATATTTCACAATTGCGCATCCTAGTTAAATATTATAGTATTAATATATAAGTAGAGGAGAAGAGAGTAATATGGCACCCATTTTCATTTTATTGAATAACTTTGTTTATAATTAACATTTTTTTATTGAAACTTGAACGATTACATTCGTCAAAGTGTTGTTTGACAGATTCTATACTCAAAGTAATGAAATATTTATTATTTAGGACGTGATTTATAAAAATCTAATGCACTGCATAATCGGTGGAAGAAAAAAAGTGGTTGTAATATGGTTATCCATAAAAATAATTTTAAAAAATTACTTTAAAAGAAACACAGTATCTTGTTACAAAATTATATATTTTTAATTTTCCATTGTTCAGAATTTTCCTGATTTAGAATATTTCTGCGTTCAGAAACTTTAAAAATACCATTGGAAATTTCATTAGAAATTTATTTTATCCTTGTTTAACATTAAACAACAAGCATAAAATGATGTCTTTAATGTTTCTAAACACCGCCCTTTAGAATGACAATCAATTTATCGAAGAAATATTTCGATATAAAAATTTCGCTTAAAAAACCATATTAACAAAATTCCATATTATTGTTTTAATTTTGTATAACTCGAAATGTGTACAGCCGAATAAAAAGTTAAATAACAAAAAAACACTCGAGTGTATGTACATTCGTGTGATGAGACACTCAAGTTTAAGAATAATGAGGAAGTATGTGTAATTAAAGGTTAAAAGTGTACCTTGAAAAAGTTTAGAAGTGCTCAAAAGTGAAAATGCTTTATAACAATATAACAGTATTGGTATATTAGCATCATTAAAAAATGATGGGCTACTAAACAAATAACTCTATAAACAATTGTTAGAATACGTCATCTAATAATGAAGATAATAGGGGTAGCCATATTGTCGACAATAGCCATGATACCCTCTCCTCCTCTAGTTTAAATAGTATCACTAAATCTAAAGAATTGTTTACTAATTAAATAAGTGCGTCATCCTCAAATGATGAAAAATTGCTCTATTGTATAACAGTCATTAAAAATAACGAAAAATATTATAATAATATTAAAAAGATATTCAAAATCTCAATAATAGTTTCATCGGTACCATAAAATTTATCACACATCTTTCAAACTTTAATCTAATTGTAAGTACTAGCAAGATTTAAAAAGTTGTAAAAAGATAAAAATTGTTTCGATACATTAAAAAAAAAGATTTAATTTTCAAAAAATATAATTTTTTTTAATACTGAAACAATTTTTATCTTTTTATAATTTTTTAAATCCAGCTGATACTTACAATTAGATAAAAGCTTGAAAGATGTGTGATAAATTTCAAAATACCAATAAAACTGTTATTAAGATTTCAAGTATTTACTTAATTATTATAAATTATAACATAAAAAAATTAATATCTTTGAACAAGTTCTTTGTATTTTTAGTTATGAAAAAATAAAAAGAGATTTAGGCATCTAAAAGTATTCTTAAAGTATCTCAAATATTTTTCGTTATTTTTAATGATTGTTTCACAATAGAGCTATTTTTCATCATTTGAGGATTACGTACTTACTTAATTATTAAACTATTCTTTGGATTTAGTGATACTATTGTAACTAGTTATTTATTGATACTATTTAACTATGCGTAACTGTGAAATATTTGTAATAATAGAACATCCGGCTCGCACAAAGCATTTTACTATTCATACATTTATTTTCAGATGGATCTACAGAATTAGACAACCCTTTTATTTATTACGTAAGGAATAAAATTAATATTTATTTTATTAATTTTTCATATTTTAAGCAATACAATATGGAAGAGAAGATTGAGGCCCGATATTCACATACATAATTGATCCTTATATTTAAGACTGTCTTATGTATAGTCTTAAAATGACGTGAACTACTCATAATCATATTAACATCTTAAGACATTATTTATAAATACTAGCCAAAGACTAGGAACAAATGAGTGAGGAACGCGCATCGACCCTGAACGCCACATAGACAAGAGCACTTATTCGCTACCTTAAACCAGTTCTCCCGCAAAAACTATCAATCCTATTCAATGCAATTTTGAGAAAGGAAAAAGTTGTTTCTTTTAGTATAAATTATCATGTCTTGTACTCCGAACGCGCGAATTTTGAGACACCCTGTATACAAGGTGATCCATTTTAATCCAACCACGCAAATAACTCCGAAGATATAAGTGATAACGAAAAATAACCCCTACAAAAGTTGTAGGGCTCAAAAGGATCTATTTACTAATCTTATCAATTTGACCTTGAAGATGTCGCCAAAATCAAATGGATCTTTTTTTAAAGGAATACTTTATTTTTGATTCCAGAATCTAATATCTGGTGTCAGGAGCTTTTCAAAACACTACAATAAAGTTATTTTTCCTCAAGTATTTTTCGATGAGGCTTGAAAGTTACAGCATACTGTAGCTTTCAAGCCTCACAACTCGGAAAGTACTTAATAAAAAATAATTTTCTTATAGTGTTTTGAAAAGTTCTCGAGTTCGACTACAAGAAAATGCAATAAAAGATATAGGGTGTTAGGGAAGTACTGATACCCTTTATTATTTCGGAAATTATTAAAATCATTTTCAAATTTTTAGGTAGAAACTGCTATTTTTTTATTGCATTTTATTATAATGGATTTCGAGAACTTTTTAAAACATTATAAGGAAGTTATTATTCATTAAGTACTTTCTGAGTCACCCTGTATAATTCCATTAATACTCGAATCAATATACAGGCTGTATAAAAGTCCCCGGATCCCTTGATTATTTTGAAAACTAAACATTTATAGAAAAAATGTTTCAGATAAAAGTTGTAGGGCATAAAATGGTGTATATATTGTTATGCCCGTGGCCGTGAACTTCGCGGTTTCCGCCGAGGTCGATAGTTAACAAACGAGTGTCGCTCGTTAGCGATGTGGTTGTTGTTGTGTTACGGCTCTTGAGCTGTCAACGCTTGTGTTTCTGTTGTGTATTATTATTCGATTAAACCGTAGTTTTTTTATAAAAGAGTCTTTCATTTCCGCGAGTGCCATGTGTGTGTTCCTGCGATGCGCGAACGTAACATTTTGGGGGCTCGTCCGATTGATCTCGGACTGGAGAGATACTGTCAGAAATACAGAAGCGAGCCGTAATTACTCCAAGAAAAGGAGCACGGATGTCGACGCCCGAGCGATACTCTAAAGATGGGATTTTGCGTGTTCCGAGCGGAAATGCTCGAGCTTCGTGAAAAGAGCGGACTGCAGCATGAGAATGAGTCCTTTAATGTTCTTTACACGGCTGCGACAGGAAGGCGAGGCAAAGCGACGTCTTCAGGAGCGTTTTCAGCTAAGTCCTTCCGATAATATTCCCCTACTCGCGAGGAGTTTTGCATTAAATGTTCGAAACGCATTGCGAAAATTATTTAATTTGGGAAACGGAGGGCACAAGTTTTCTTTTAAAGAAAGCACGACTCTGATTAAAGGGGAAGAAGTTTTTGTTAAGCGTATTTTGCGCTTATTTCTTTTTCTTTTAATTTTTATTGTTTCGGTTGACGCTTGGCGTGTTGTTTTCTGTTAAATCAGAATTATGTTTTGGTTATTATGAGAAAGTTTTCGTTGGAATTTCCTCTGTTTGAAACGAAAATGATGGATAATTTTATTTTGGAAATTAGTTTCTTTGAGAGATTGAATCAATATGGATCTTTGAGTCTGAATTTGATAGTGAAACTTTAGTAAAATTTTAGAATCTCTTCTTCTCGGTTTTGAGATTTCTTCTCAGTGGGAGGGGGGAGATGCGGTCTAAAGTTTCTTTTCCCTGGAGGGCGTTGGATTAGGATAGCGCGGGCGACGCTCGGTAATCCGTGGCAGGAGCCCGGGATAGAGCAGGAAGTCGTCGAGCCTCCCTGGAAGTTCTCGCCTGGGAGGACGGGTTCGGAAGGCCGTTCTTTCCTTAGGAGCTGAAAGAGAGCTTCTACTCTTTTGAGATTTCTTCGCAGGGGACGATGATTGATTACTCAACGCAAGAGCCCGGAGGAGAGCAGAAGGTCGTCATTTTGTTTGAGATTGCTGAGGACGACGCTCGACCTGTAACAGGAGCTCGGGATACAGCAAGAAGTCATCGCGTTGGTTTGAATTGCGAAGGACGATGCTCGTTAATCCGTGGCATGAGCTGGGGATGGAGCAAAAGAATGATGTGTTTCCCGAAAAATCCTTTCTTAAGAAATATGGGGTTCTTGTAGTTGTAGCGTTAAATTGTGGATCTTGTGCGAAAAGGATAAAATTTTGGAACTTAAAAAATTTATTCTCTTACGGGTTTTTATTATTTAAAGAGAGATACTCGTCGGGAATTATTTTGTTTCAGTTTGGAAGTTCATTTTTGACAATATTTTTGATGCGGAAGGAAGTTCATCTTTTGGAAGTTCATCTTTGACGAAGTTCTTTTTCTAAGAAGACTGCCTCGCCCCAGGTTTTTAAGCCATGGTTTTCCCCGTGGGACTAAGGGCAAATGCCGAGGCAGGAGCTTGGTGAGTCTTTCGAGACGTTGGGTCCGTGGTAATCACCCCCACCTTGCTCGAAGTTTTGAAGAAAGAAGATTCTTCTTGAAGAATTGTCGAAAGAGGCTTTTCTTCAGAAGAAGAGGATTTCTTCAAACAAGGCTTGCAGTGTCATTTGGATCTAGAGCGGCTCAGAATCTTGCAACAGCAGCTCAAGGAGGAGAAGCGCTCAGTCGAGTCCTGAGGACGACGAGATCTTTTTGGTTGTCGGGACGACAACTTCTAAGAAGGGGGGTAGTGTGTGTTATGCCCGTGGTCGTGAACTTCGCGGTTTCCGCCGAAGTCGATAGTTAACAAACGAGTGTCGCTCGTTAGCGACGTGGTTGTTGTTGTGTTACGGCTGTCAACGCTTGTGTTTCTGTTGTATATTATTATTCGATTAAACCGCAGTTCTTTTATAAAAGTCTTTCATTTCTCCAAAATGTTATGTCCACACGTTGCAGGAACACACTCGCGGCACTCGCAGAAATCAACAAGACTCTTTTAATAAAAGTACTAAGGTATAATCGCAGAATTATACAGAGATTGGTAATACACGCCTTGTCAGCTTCAAAGCCGAACCACAACAACGCCATCGCTAACGAGCGACTTCCAATTGTTTAATAGCGATTTCCGTCATCCAACCGTAAGATACCGGGATGACGGAAATCCACGGAGTTCAGGATCATGGGCACGCAACAATATTGCTAATACCTTGACAGTTTGACCTTGTAGAATGTCGCTAAGGTCAGGTCAAGATCAAATAGATTTTTTAAAATAGAATACCTTATTTTTATTCCAGAATCTAATAGCTGATATCAAAAGCTTTTCAAGTCATTACAACAAATTTATTTTCCTTAAATACTTTCCGAATTATGAGGCTTAAAAGTTAGTACCGCCGCTAGTAGCATTATCCATAGTATATCGCGTGAATGTTGCCAGATCTCATTTCTATTTCTTGTGCGTGAATACATGCACGAGCGTGTCTGTGTGTTTCTCCTTCTCTCCCTCTCTCTCCTTTTCCGCCAGCCTGGAGGTTACATAAGCTAAAGATCTCTCCTGTTAAGCTCATTCGATCGCTGTACGTTTCTTGACACCTGCGAGTGAAGTTTAAAGTAGTAATGGTCACTGAGATAGATCGTATATCCTTTTTTAATGATGCGAGGATTGGGTGATCGTAAAAGATCTTACGTACAAGCGACAGAACTTTTCAACCAAACTTTTAGAAATGAGAACAATGGTATATCTAATTGTAAATCGACTGTCATTCGTACTGTACAACGTTTTGAAAAAGTAGGTTCTGTCAAAGATCGAGTTAGACAAGGTAGACCTACAACAGCGACAAATTCTAATAAAGCATTAAATGTTGCAGTCTTTTGTAGAAAATCGGCGTAATTCACTTCGAAAAGCTGTATAACAACATGATATCAATCCTATGTCAATCCGTAAAATTGTAAGAAAAGAGAAATTCCATCCATATAAAATCCATTTAGTACAAGAACTATGTGAAGACAATTTTGACCGTCGCAACGAATTTTACAAAAGAATGACGTTGAATATCGATAGAAATTTTCTGTTTGAAGGTAACATTGTTTTTTCAGATAAAGCTATTTTTGAGCTAATCGGGAATGTAAATCGACATAATTGTAGATATTGGAGTGTTAAAATTCGTTACTGGATGCAAGAGGCACATACTTAAAATCTACAAAAAGTTAATGTATGGGTTGGAATTTTAAATAACCGGATAGTTGGACCGTTATTTATTGAGGGGAATCTAACAGCGGTGAATTACTTAGCCATTCTTCAAAATGAAATAGTAGCAGCAATACGGAACATGGCTAGTCAAAACTTCAATAATATTTGGTGTACCAGCAAGATGGGGCGCCACCTCATTACGGTTTACAAATATGCCAATATTTAAATGAAGTATTCCCAAATAGGTGGATAGAAAGAAGGGGTTACATTGAATGGCCAGCACAATCATCCGATCTAAATCCATTCGACTATTTCTTGTGGGGATTTAAAGGATAGAATTTAAAATACAAAACCTCAAAATCTTGGTGATTTACGTCAACGAATAAGATGAAATTAGAGCAATATGTAATAAAATTTGTAGGAATGTAGTCTTAAGTTTCCCTGATCGTCTAGCACATTGTCAGACTGTACAGTGACATCAATTTGAGCATTTGCTATAATCGTCGTTCCTTTAAAGCAGAAATTATAATGTTTCCAGCACGTGCGGGAGTCTCACATATGCAGTAGAATCAGATGGAGCCGAGTGTCGGCAGTACTATTATAACTTTTAAGCCTCATAATTCGGAAAGTATTTAAGAAAAATAAACATTGTTATAGCGTTTTAAAAAGCTCTTGATATCAGCTATTAGATTCTGGAATCAAAAATAAAGTATTCCATTTAAAAAAAATTCATTTAACTTTGACCTGATCTTGGCGACATCCACCAAGGTCAAACTGATATCATCAATAAATAGAACATTTTATGCTCTACAACTTTGACTGAAAATTTTTTTTTCAAAAATGCTTAGTTTTTAAAATGATCAAGGGATCCGGGACATTTATACACCCTGTATAATTCTACGAATATATGTAATTCCATCAATTTTCGTAGAATTATATCTATTCTATTTAAATTTTTAGTTTTGTAAGTCGATACTGGAATGTTTGTAAGTTGATACTCTGAAAGATACATTGAACGACTCCTTCGCTATGGAGATTTAATTGAGATCTATAATTTCTGTATATTACTTGCTGAAAATGGCCCAAAATGGTCCTAAAACGTCCATTTGGATTGAAATAAAGTCTTTTGTAATAAAGTATTGAACAGCAATACATGCGCACTGATTACCGCACCAACACTCACCAGCTCTGTGACTACTTTCGTATATTAATAAAAATTATCTAAAAGATGTTTAAAAAAGACATGTCGAAGATCTCGAGTTCGCGAAGTTTTACGGTAATAACATGAGTTGCGCGAGATTAATTAGATTTGATAGTGTTAAGGACCGTTCGTGAAAGTATATTCGCGTCATTAGATTAAGTCCAACGGCATTTTCAAAACTTCCCGTTCTGAGTTTGTTTTTCTGTCGATTGTCAAACAAGGAGCGTAAACTTCTTTTCTGTATATAGATCGTGATGTGCCGATATTTGTCCCGATCTCCAGACACTCGCCTGATCCGTGATCACGGGCCGAATTCGCGCGTTTCGCGCTCAGACTCTAACGGGAGCTCAGAGCGAGGAGTAAAACTTATCTTATAGCATTTCGAAGCGTAGTTAATTAAAGCAACGGGAGTGTCAACCCGCAACGGGCGAGACAGTGGCACGCGCATTGCACCCTCAAGTGTGCAGTGTATCGATATCGTGGCTCTCGATAGAAAATCCGCGAGTCTCTATCGCTCGCGCAAAGAGTGATTCGCGCCGTTCCGAATCTCGGCGAGTTCCGCGGTAGATTCGACTAAGGCATACAGTGCTGATGTGAGGCCCTATTAGCGGGCTAACTTGAACATTAATAAAGTGACCAGTGTCAATTCCCGTGCAACAACTGTAGCATTATTTTGTGCCGAACCACGCTTTGTTCACCTTCCGCTCTCCTGCGCTCCATCCTCGCATAGACAACCACGTGCCTTGTTCTCTCTCGCTCTCTCTTCTTTTTCTCACGCTTGCTCCCGTGCGCATTCTCTCTCTCTCTCTCTCCCGCTCACGCTCCGTCGCGCTTCCTTGCGCGAAGACCAGACGATCGCACCACGGCCAGGGCCGCACACTCATCTCGCGCTCTGTCTGAGTGGTTCCGGCGAAATTCGGTTCCCGCACGCGTAAAAGATTTACTCTACAGTGCGTCGTGAACAGATAAATAATACTTAATATATAGGGGAGAGTGGGCTAATTCGGATCGTGTTCTAAATTGGATCTTTTTAATTTAAATAAATATGGTTAAGCAGATTTGCGTGTCACTTATAATGTAAAATCCTTATAAGACACCGAACCAATGACAGCAGTTTGACAGTTCTCTGTCATATCATTCATAGAATAGACGCGAATATGTATTTTCAGCCATCGTGCAAAAATTAAAAAAAAAAAAAAAGAAAATTCTTGTAAATCATTATTTAAAAGATACTAAAATTTTGAAAGGTAATTGATTTAAAATATTTAAAAAGTGCAGAATTCAAAAATATCAATTATTTTGTGATTACTTTTGCGGTTTATTGTAAAATTTCTTTCAAAGTTCAAAAGGACTCGTGTCCAAATCGGACTTTTACATCGAAATTGCAACCTGATCATAGCACTGATAATCGGCTGATCAAATCTGGCTCTAAAAATGTTAAATGAGTAAAATATTATAAGTCATCAGACTCGGAATAATTGAATTTTATTGATTTCAACTCTAGTTATATAATACTCGTAACGATATCATAACATGACCGCGAAACAATCTAATTATATAAACTGTCACTAATTTGTTTTTTAAAATCAAATTTTTATTTTTGACTGTCAAATGCTTATTTTCACTCAATATTAAAAAAAATACATTAAAATCTTTTAAAATTCTATCTAAAAGTCGATAAAAATAGAAGTGTTCGATTTGGACCTGGGGGTGGTCCGATTTGGAACCAGTGGTTTTAAATCGGACTAGAAAAAGCATTTTTTAATTTTCCATTATAGTTCAACACAGATGAGAGATACGTATCAAAATGATCTAAAGCAAAAATAAAGGGAATTAAATTATCTTTCCAATGGCACCTTCGATTTTACGGACTTTATTTGCGCCTTATAGAGAGCAAAAACTGCAAAGAGGTACGACTTACCTCACTCTCCCCTACACGTTTGATATTTCACGCATATTTTGTGACCAAGATACGTGGATGTACTCGTGGCAATGACGAGATCATAGTGAAGAAAAATATATTACATGCACTTTTTTCTATCTTGCTGAATTTTGGACATTTGGAAGCAGTGACATTAGCATTTTTTGATATTTTTTGGACAGTTTTCATAGAAGTAAATGATTGTTTCAGTATTTAAGTCCGTCATATTAATTTCACCATGAATTTTTAAAATCTGATGTCAGATTCGTAATCAGCAACTCAAAGAACTAACGAGTACCGATTTTCAAATAAATTCAACAAAAATTCGTGCTATAAAGCATTGTTAATGTCATACTTTCTTAGTAAGTGGATGACCACTTTGACCCTCTATATCTCTGAAACCAATCATATGCTCAACGTAAAATTTCTCTTTGCTGAATGTCTCATCATAAGCTATTTTGTGGGAATTCGATTCTAGAATCGAGGGTCGAAAAACGGGCAAAAAATCCACCCTTTTTGCGGATGTTTTTTTTGATAAAAAGGATGATATAAAGGCTACGTAATTTGTTTTATAATAAATAGTTGCAAAATTTATTTTTACAACGTGCTTTTTATGTAAATAATGTTTTTTTATGTTCCAGTTCTATTTTCAATTGTTACTTTTTGGCTATTTTTACTGGTCTGGCCATGGGTTTTAATGGGTTAATACTATTGATGGGTTACATTATACAGGGTGTCCCAAAAAGCTTGGGTCCCCTCTTAAGAGCGGATTCTTTGGAACATTCTAAGAAAAAAATCCTAATACAAAAATGTCGAGGGTATAATTTCCAAATTATTCGCGATTAAAGTTTACGAATCCCAGAGCTGACATTTCGCGCGCTCAGGCATGGTGACATGACAAGGGGTGAAGGTACCACAAGGGTACCTCTTGATATTGAGATTGTCATATAAATTCGCAATGACATTTTTATTAAGAAATTATTTCTATAGGAAACATATTTGTACATTACATATGCATAATTAATGTTTTCATCAAACAAAATATCAATTTAATAACAAGATATTACGATAGCCGTTAGGTCAGCTGTCAAAATAAATTATACCATGTTCATATGATAAGAACTGTTACGGTAATATATCGATA
Source organism: Solenopsis fugax (assembly GCA_003595255.1). Classification (NCBI taxonomy): domain Eukaryota; kingdom Metazoa; phylum Arthropoda; class Insecta; order Hymenoptera; family Formicidae; genus Solenopsis; species Solenopsis fugax. The sequence continues at coordinate 8,105 of QKQZ01001353.1, read as the reverse complement.
ATATCGATAATTTATGTTGATTTGAAAAAGATTGAATATGTTTGACAGCTGACCCAACAGCTATTGTAACATCTTTTTATTGAATTGATATTTTATTGAAAACATTAATTATGCAGATGTAATGTATAAATGTTTCCTATAGAAATAATTTCTTAATAAAAATGTCGCTGCGTATTTATATGACAATCTCAATGTCAAGAGGTACCCTTGTGGTACCTTCACTCCTTGTCATGTCACCATACCTGAGCGTGCGAAATATCAGCTCTGGAATTCGTAAACTTTAATCGCGAATAATTTGAAAACCATTATACCCTCGACATTTTTGTATTAGGATTTTCTTTTTAGAATGTTCCAAAGAATCCGCTCTTAAGAGGGGACCCGAGCTTTTTGGGACATCCTGTATATGACTTTATATATAGATTTTAAATATTTGACTAAAAAAACCAACATTATTGAATTTTATATAATACCTAAATTTTTATTTGTTCAAGAAATAATGTTGTTTTTTTAACTACTGTATTATGCAGAGGAGAAAAGAGAAAAAGTGTAACTTTTATCGTTAGATCGTTAAGAAGAGAGATAATTGTTGCCATCTTATTTCTGATGTATTAAATTTGATTATTATTCACAATGAAGAGGATTCAAAACGTTTGTAGTCTTCATTATTACAATTGTCTATAATTTATATGTAGAACCATTATTTTTATTGTTACGCTCTAATAACTGCATTTGGCAATTATACTTAATAATTTAATTTTTATTATGTTTTCTTGCTACTGACGTCAATAATCTAAATATCCACGATAAATGATCAAGAGACTTAATTAACTTAGAATTTAAAAAAACATTTTAAATTTATGAATCTTTATATATTGTAAATTTATGCAATAAGATTTTACTATTGTCTTGTTATATATTTGAATATTAAGATAAATACCCCAGTAATCGAACATGTAATGAAACAAAACTAAGATTGTTTAATTTTTATAAAGAATCACGATATAAAGTGATTAATTATATAACTACTTGAAATATAAAATACAAAATGTTAATATATTAGATTAAGATTGATAAATTTAAAGACTCTGTATAACAATTATTAGTAATTCAAAACAAAGTTTGACCCATGAGAGTCGGCACGAGATGTTTGTGTGCATATAGAATTTATTAGCAATTAGACATGTTGGTAAAAGGCGTACATTAAACGCTAGTTAACGTAACTTTACATAAGTACGCAGACGACGTTTCGACTCACAATTCGAGTCCTCTTCAGTGCTGAATGAGAATGCATTGAAGAGGACTCGAATTGTGAGTCGAAACGTCATCCGTGTACTTATGTAGATTTACGTTAACTAGCGTCTAATGTACGCTTTTTACCAACATGTCTAATTGCTAATAAATTCTATGTGCACACAAACATCTCGTGCCGACTCTCATGGGTCAAACTTTGCTTTGAATTACTAATAATTAATATATTAGATATGTGCAGAAATTTTATCGGTTTATTAGATAATTTTCAAGTATTTTGGTTGCATTGTTAATGCATGCGCAAGTCTATCGTAATAATAATTCTTACAAACAATAATTGGACTATAAAATAAAGGAAAGTTTAATATTGATATAGAATTCATGAAGAGTTTGACAAGTAAGCATAGAAGTTAATAAGTTACACACCGAAACGTTGAAATCAAAACTGACAACTTCTTTCGCTTATCGTATCATCATACCTATTACGATATGTTTCAACCGCAATGTGTCTTAGATTAAATTCAAAAAATAAGTAATGCCTGATATGTAACTTGTCAACCTCCATGTTAATTTGGCAAACATTTTTCATAAATGCTATATCTACACTAAACTTCCTTTTATTTTGGCTTAATCTTGTCTTTCAATAGTTTTGTTTATTGTAAAAATTAATATAAAAATGCTGCTGCATGGATAATGATACCAGCATATTCAGGGTGTCCACTCAAAATTTGTAAATCCATTCCCTGAAAATTCCAGGATTTTCTAGAAATTTTTATCAAAATTCCAAGTAAAATTAGAGAATTTTTGAATGCAGCTTTGAAATAAAGGGAGGTGTTAAAAAAGTGTCAATTTTGACCCCAAGGCACTTCTAAATAGACTTTGAAAAATCATTGTTTGGATTCTCAAATAACAAGAAAAAATAATCATTTATCTGAGAAGTGGTGGGAACATTTCAAGAATAGCTTAAATATAGTAAAATGATATTAACCACATGTGCGGATAATAATAATTGAAAAATTATGATTTTAGTTAAAATTATTGATGCATATTACATGTAAAGATCGCAGATTACTTTATCACTATCTAGGATGCACCACGTGAAGGTATAGTCCATCTAGCATCCCATTGGAAAAGATCAGGATCCCACAGTTCGTCACTCTTGTGGTATTTTATGATTTCAAACTCTCTGTTCCATGTTTGTGTGAATGTATAATGTAAAAATAAGCAAATTCACACCTCGTTTGCACTTTTAGAATCTGATAATGATTCTTCATTAAAGTCATCGAGGAATGGAGCAGGCATTGCAATGTTTTTTTTTTTTAATCGAGCTTTACCAAACAACCACACAAGTGTTGAGAACAACAACCAACAACACGTTGAATCATCTTGCATAAACAAGTATGCCCAACAATAGCATCACTTCCATCTTTTGTTTTATTAACAAGTAAGTATACAAAATGATTACGATGATTACTTTAATGAAGAATTTTCATCAGATTCTGAAAGTGCAACAAGGTGTGAATTCGCTTATTTTTATGTTATACATTCGCACACACACAGCAGATAGGGTTTGAAGTTATAAAATATCACAGGAGTGACGAACTGTGGGTTCCCGATCTCTGCTAAGGGATGCTAGACAGACTATACCTTCACATGGTATATCTTGGATAGTGCTAGAGTAGTCTACGATCTTTACATGTAATATGTAGCCACAGTTGAAGTTATAGTTTTCCAATTATTAATCGTACATGTGATTAATATCATTTTTTACTATATTTAAGCTATTCATGCAATGTTTCCACCACTTCTCGGACAAATGATTGTTTTTTCTTACTATTTGAGAGTCTAAACAATGATTTTTCAAGGTCTATTTAGAAGTGCCTTGGGGGCCAAAATTGATACTTTTTTAATACCCTCCTTTATTTTATTACGCTTTTTAACATTCTTTAAACGTGTAATCACAAAGAAAAGTCACTTAAGATATAAATATTGAATTGGAGAAAGGAAATAATATCAATGCCATACAATAATCTGTCTACAATATCAGAAGTACAGAATTCGAAAGATGATGAAACATACAATACTAATTTAGAACGATAAGATATTATTACAATATATTAATTGAATAATATATATTAAGAAACTATGAACTAAGGTTACTAAGGAATTAATATTCAGTTGTAAGAGAGCTATTTGTAATTTAAATTTCGCGCGTTGGTCAACGATGACACTTCGATCTTATCTAAGCGCTATCGTAACCCACTATCGGGATTAGCTTAGGCATACAAGCCCGCTGATTGATCCGCCGATCTCTTCGATTGGCTGCGCCGTCGATCCCTGCGCGCATTCGCGCTTGACGACAGGAAAAAGAAGAAGCAAAGAACGCTATTATATGCCGCTCCGCGCGACACAATTTTTGAAGAAGAAATAATAAAGTGTGATAATGGCAATCGTTCGAGTCTTCTTCGTCCTTGTTCTTATTTTCCCTCTAACGGATTGTTTCTCCTCTGCAAGTTTATAATCAGCGGGAAGCACAAATTCAATGCCTCAAATTTACAGAGTTATTAATTATAACGTTAGTCTGGACAATATATTTACAATAAAACGTTATTTAAATTGAACGTAACAGAAATATATAAAAAAAATATAAAATAAAAACTATATTATTATTAAGAAAAGGTAAATATCTAAATATTTAAAAACATTTTTATTTATTTCAAACACAAGTTTTTGGTAGTACTTAAAATGAAATTCTTAACAATCATAAAACTTTTTCGTAAAACATTGAGATATATATTTTAAGTACTAAGGTAACTGTATTCTATATGGCCCAGTACCCAATATGGCCGTTTCTAAGTAGTTATATGATGAATTGAACAAATAATGTTGATATGTCGTATAGGTTGTTAACGTGACTTGTTTACAATAGGTTTGCAATAGGACTACTCAGTTCTGTTGTTGATAGTAAAGTCAAAAGTAGAATTTTCTTAATTATGTTTCTCATAATCTAATATTTCGCAGGAAAATGACTGCTTTCTATAACTATCAAGTAATGGTTATTTATCTCCGCAGTTCATATTATTATAGCTCTATATTTATACTTTATAACGTTGAAAGAAAACTCTTTGTAGAACCAATATGGCCTAGATCAGTAATAAGTACACACACATTGATTGTAATGTTTTTTCAATACTTTTATTATTTCGGATCATAAATTTTAATCCACCTACTAAATTTCGATTCATAAGCCATGGTTTTAAGGGTGAAAAGTTAAAATAAATTAATTATTTACTTAATGGATTGTTGATGAAAATAGTTTTATGTACTCTTATATGTTAATATGTTAATATGTAAATATGTCAACATGTTAATAAACTTATAAGCTTATAAATGTAACATTAGATCATTTTATTATCTATTTTTCTAACACTTTTTGTGAAAAAGAAGAAATAATATAATTAGGCCATATTGAGTAACATATGTACCCAATACGACAAATGACACTTTTTCTAAAAATCTTCACTGCATCTACGTAAATATTTGAAACTGTCCCATATATTAAATTAATGTTTAGAAATGTTTCCTACTTTGAATCTGGCCATCAGTTTTTAATTTTGGACTCACAAGGGAACATTCCCAAGTGTAACACCCCGATTTTGATGAAACTTTATATACATATAGGTAACATAATTAGATGATTTTAGAAACTGTCAGTTGCGGCCAATATACGGTTTCAAGAGGTGAAATCATCCCTTATGTGTATAGCGATTTTCAGCTTTTTCCGTTATATTTCGAAAACTATTCGAGATATCAAAAAATGTTTTCTTCAGAATGAGATTGCAATTTGATGATATTATTTCTCAAATGTAAATTAATATCATAATTTAATAACATAACGTGATCACTGAATGTTCTCAAAAAATTTTTCCATATTCTAAATACATAAACATCAAGAGGTTGAATCATTTTCGTAGTTTTTTTTTTGTATAATTAAAATCCATATATCTTTATCTTTTTTTGGCATAAATTCTTGCAGATTGGCAGGAAAATCTTTAACGCATATACAGCTATCTTTTCCGCGATTTCATAATCTTTTTAAATATGCCTGGTTTAAAAGTAAATACATCGAGGAAAGGCCGCCACATTTCGAAAATCCAGTAGATTTTTGTTTCTCTGGAAAGGATATTCAAGAAATACCACTCTGCTCCATATGTGGTGCACCTGCTATAATACGATGTTTCTGGTGCAAGGAATATTTTTGTATGCAGCATTTTTTTGAAGAATATCATAATTACGAACATTTTGTCGTATAATCATCACGTTAGTATTAATAGCAAGATTTACAATTAGTTATAAAACAATCAATATAATAAATACATTCATTACTGTTTATAATAAAAAATGTGCTTATATATTACAGGAAATATATGGCACGGTAAATCATCTTGATATCATGTCGAATTCATGCAGATTTAAAATTAAAAAATTTTATTATTTTGTAGCATTATAACATAAAAGATATTTTGTCATATAAAAGTTGGGTGAATGTTTATGTAATAATAATATATCTTTCAAGAATGTGAGGACGGCATTTGGAATTCGTGCGTTAAATATACAGTGGAATAGAGAGTGGATTAGGTCTACGGAGGAAACCATTATAAAAAAAAGCGCGCCATGCTAATCTACCTCATGACAGGTGGAAATGATAGCACTTTATCATTTTCTTTTTTTATAATTACTTTTTTAAAAAGTTCTGAAAGTTTTATTGCCAAGAAACGGTTTTAAGGGGTGAAATCAGTTTTCATGTGTAAAGCGATTTTTAGCTTTTCCGCTATATCTCGAAAATCATTCAAAATATAAAAAAATGTTTTATACAAAAGTTTCACAATAAAATTACCTCTATTTATTCGAGTCAATAATATTTTTTTAGAATAATTGTTTAAACAATTTTTTTTAATTTGAAAAAATAATTATTTAAAAAAAATATTGTTAACGGGAATGAATAGAGGTAATTTTATTGTAAAACTTTTGTATAAAACATTTTCTGATATCTCAAATAGTTTTCGAGATATAAAGGAAAAAGCTGAAAACCGCTATACATATAAGGGATGATTTCACCCCCAGCTGAAACCGTATATTGGCCGCAACTGATAGTTTCTAAAATCATCTAATTATGTTACCTAAATGTATATAAAGTTTCATCAAAATCGGGGTGTTACACTTGGGAATGTTCCCTTGTCAGTAAAAATTAAAAAAAATCATAAAGCTTAAGTAGGCCGTATAGAGGTACAGTTACCTTAAAACTAATATTTAGGGAGTTTGTTCATCTTTCACGAGGGGCGGTAAGGAGAGCGACTCCTCTATTTTAGCATAGAAAAGAATGAGATAGAAAGAACCATTATCAACCTAACGTATTTGAAATTAAGTTTATAAGAATAACATATTTTATCAAAAATACTTGATTTTTAGAGTATATAATAATAATTTTTTGGTATTAGAAGGCTCAAAAATAACGGTTTGTATAATTGTGTAATATATCATTTGTAATTAGAATATAAAATTATGGTGAGATATAGCAACATCGCCATTTTTGAACAGTTGGCCGCACTGAAGTTTGACGTTACATTATAACATAATTGCTGCTAGTCGAAAATTTAAATTGACACATGTCATATAATGATGTCAATGCTTAGATGATGGTAAGGAAAAAAAATAAAAAATAAAAAAAAATTAAATATCAAGAGAAATCGAGAGAGAGAGAGAGAGAGAGAGAGAAGGGAGAGAGGAAGACAAACACACAGACAGATAGATAAATATAGAATAGGTTAAGTATGACAGTTGATTGAAAATTGCGCATCGTATTAGATAAAACAAAGCGACGTTGTCACATCAAATTAAAATCCAACACTTTTGATAAAGAACAGTAATAGTTTCTTGAATTATTATCGTTTGTTTCATAGAAATCGTGCAGTGAATGTTAATCGTGTTTTTACCAACTATTTGTTGATGTATGTAGTAATAAAACATTTTTATTCAGATGATAGCATTATTTACTTAGTTATAATGAAATAATCACCATCGCCATATATCTGTCTTACTCTTACTCAGAATATACGTAAAAATCACGATTTTTAGCTTTGGTTTTCTCACAAACTATGTAGACAAGTTCCGCAACAATTTTAACTGTGAATATGTTATGTTGGAAAGAATGTAACATTGAATTTTTATGCAATTCGTAACATTTTCATAAAGGTGAACAAACTCCTTAACACAAATCTCTCTCAAGAAAAAATAGTTTAAAAACTATAAATAAACACAACTTATTTAAAATATAGATAATAACAAACGTAATTTATGTACTCTAAGAAAAACTAAATAATATTTATAAATAGCTAACTAATTGTATATTTTAAGAACACAAAGTAGTTTAAATCTATAATTTTAAAGCTTTAATTTGTTCTTTAAGTGGATCTGCTTTTTCTAAGCATTTTATAGAATTTTCAAACGTTTGTTCTCCAATTCTTTTACTTCTGTAGCTTTTTTCTTTTTCGCAAACGCTTCTTGTTCTGCAACAGATACTTGCTGTCGACGTCGATCAAGATCTTCTATGTAACGGGAATGAGGATTTTAAACACTAAGTAGGAGAACGTTAGGTATTTGTAAAACATCAATGCCACCTTTCTGTAATACATCATATATTTGACGATGCGCAACTATGAATTCTTCGCATATTTTCGTAAAGATATTCAACATTTACTGAAAAACCTCGTTCTATATTTGCATTGCTATGAGAATAGTGGTTCCAATATCGGTTTTATCGAAACCGCAATACCGGTAATACCGACAAATCTAAAACC